>SJYC01021248.1:0-13884 GCA_006408675.1 Madoqua kirkii | reverse complement strand
TTCATTTATTTCTACCATTCTATCTTCTACCTCACTAATCCTATCTTCTGCCTCCATTAGTCTACTATTTGTTCCCTCCAGAGTGTTTTTGATCTCATTTATTGCATTATTCGTTATATATTGACTCTTTTTTGTTTCTTCTAGGTCCTTGTTAAACCTTTCTTGCACCGTCTCAATCCTTGCTTCTAGGCTATTTATCTGTGATTCCATTTTTTTTTTTTGAGATTTTGTGTCATTTTCACTATTATTATTCAGTATTCTTTATCAGGTAGATTCCCTATCTCTTCCTCTTTGGTCTGGTTTGGTGGGCATTTATCCTGTTCCTGTACCTGCTGGGTATTTCTCTTTCTCTTCATCTTGTTTATATTGCTGTTTTGGGAGTGACCTTTCTGTATTCTGGCAGTTTGTGGAGTTCTCTTTATTGTGGAGTTTCCTCACTATGGGTGGGGTTGTATGGGTGGCTTGTCAAGGTTTCTTGGTTAGGGAAGCCTGTGTCAGTGTTCTGGTGGGTGGAGCTGGATTTCTTCTCTCTGGAGGGCAATGAAGTCTCCAGTAATGAGTTATGAGAGGTCAATGGGCTTGGAGTAACTTTGGAAAGCCTGTATATTGAAGCTCCTGTGTTGCTGGATAGTGTGGTATGTCTTGCTCTGGAACTTGTTGGCCCTTGGGTGGTGCTTGGTTTCAGTGTAGGTATGGAGGCGTTTGATGAGCTCCTGTTGATTAATGTTCCCTGAAGTTAGGAATTCTCTGATGTTCTCAGGATTTGGGCTTAAGCCTCCTGCTTCTGGTTTTCAGTCTTATTTTTACAGTAGCCTCAAGACTTCTCCATCTATACAGTATAATTGATAAGAATATCTAGGTTAAAGATGAAAAGTTTCTCCACATTAAGGGATACCCAGAGAGGTTCACAGAGTTACATGGAGAAGAGAAGAGGGAGGAGGGAGATAGAGGTGACTTGAATGAGATGAAGTGGAATCAAAAGAGGAGAGAGCAAGCTATCCAGTAATCACTTCGTTATGTGCACTTCACAACTGGACCACTCAGAGATGTTCACAGAGTTATAAAGAGAAGAGAAGAGGGAGGAAGGAGACAGAGGTAGCCAGGAGGATAAAGAGGGGAATCAAAAGGAGAGAGACAGATCCAGCCAGTAATCAGTTCCTTAAGTGTTCTCCATCATTTGGAACACACAAAGAGATTCACAGAGTTGGGTAGAGAAGAGAAGGGTGAGGGGGGGAGATAGAGGCGACCTGGTGGAGAAAAAGGAGAGTCCAAAGGGGGAGAGAGCAGTCAAGCCAGTAATCTTGCTCCCAAGTAAAAGTGGGTACTGAAGATTGGGTTCTTAAAGGTACAAAATTGATAACAAATACCAAAAAGCAAAGATTAAAAATCTAGAGTAGAGGTTGGATTTTCAAAAATACAATATTAAAAAAAAGTCACAAGAATTATAAAATATATATATGAAATTTGCTTTAAAAAATAGGGTCTCTGTTTTTTTTTGCAAAGTGATAGTAGGTTTAAAAATGAAAAAGGAGTAATAGAGGACTTAAAAATTAAAAAAAATTTTAAGAAATGGAGAATGATAATAAAAATAGTAAAAATATATCCAGGACTTTCTCTGGTGGTGCTGTGGGCAGTGTGGAGTCAGTTCATTTTAGGATAGTTCCTTGATCTGGCTTATATTTCTCAAGATCTATAGGCCCTTTCCTATTTAGTCGGTACTAACTACAGGATTTAAACTATTGCACCTGTCACATCCAGGGAGGTTCCCTCTGTTTTAGCTTCTTCTGTTTGCTGGTCTCTTCAGTGTCTAATTTCTGCCCTGACACAAGGGGCAGTGGTGGACACTTTCTTAGGCTCACTTGTTCAGTCGTGCTGTGGGGAGGGAGGGACGCTGCAAACAAATAACACTGGCGTGTGCTCACAGTGTCTCAGCCACACCGGGTTTGCCCCTGCTCACGGCGTGTGTGCTTTCCCTGTCCACACTGCTTAGGCTCTAGGTTGTCTGCCAGGAACTGTCTCAGGCCGGCCCTGGGTTGTATGCACTTCCCAGGTCTAAGCCCCTCAGTTTCAGGTACTAAGGTAGTCCTCAGAGGAGCAGACTCAGTTGGGCCTGCGTTTTGTGGCCTTCCCGGGCCCGAGCAGCTCAGGTGATCAGGTGTTTAGTGAGCATGGTCGCTACGACTTATCGCCTCCCTCATCCCTGACGCTCGGGTTTTCTGCGTGTACAACCGGTGCACCTTCTCAGGCGGATGTTGACCGTCTAGAATCCCAGGAAATCTTAGTTAGCAACGAAGCCTGCTTGCAGTTTGGTAGATAAAGCCTCTCTGGGCTGTGATTGCCACCTTCCGGCTCTGGTTGCCTGTCACCAGATGCGGATGGTCTGCAGCCAGCTAGCTCTGCTCAGTCCTTTGTTCTGTGTGCAGGCCTGGTGGTGTCTTAGGTTAGGGCTTTTGAGTGGTAGCTATCCCAGTCTGGTTTGGTAGCCTAAGTTAGTTCCCTCAGATTGCCCTTGGGGCATTCTGGCCTGGTCCTTACTCTAAGCAAAGCAGCCCACGCCTCCCTGCCCAGCCCCTGCTTGCTAGTGGTGGATGCAGGTTTCTGCACTGCTTTTCTGCTTGGGGAGTTACTGTTGGGCACGTAGTCTATGGGTCTTAATTATTTATTTTTTCTCCATGTTATGTTGCTCTCTGTGGTTCCAAGGCTCACCACAGACTTGACAGTGAGTGTTTCCTGGCATTTGGAAACTTCTTTCTTTTTTAAGACTTCCTTTCTGGGATTGATCTCTGTCCCTACCTCTTTTGTCTCTCTTTTTGTCTTTTATGTTTTTTCCTACCTCCTTTCAAAGACAATGGACTGCTTTCCCGGGTGCCTGATGTCCTCTGCCGGCATTCAGAAGTTGTTTTGTGGACTTTACTTGGGGTTCAAATGTTCTTTTGATGAATTGTTTTGTGGACTCTACTTGGGGTTCAAATGTTCTTTTGATGAATTTGTGGGGGAGAAAGTGGTCTCCCTGTCCTATTCCTCTGCCATCTTAGGACTGCCCTCCGTAATGAAAATATTTTCTTTACATAAATTACAGAGCAGAGAAGTGTTGGATATAATTCCATTAGATTTTTCAAAAATATCCCTTTGTGGTAGGCACTCTTTTTTTGGCCTTGTTCTTTGAGTTTCAGATCAGTGAATAGAAGCAAATAGCAACTCATCTAAGAAATATGGGAAAATCACAAGAAGGCTTGTTTTTGGCTGAAATGCATGAAAAATTAGAGAAATCATCTCTGAATTGTTTTTATTAGTCAGTGACTCCTGAAGCCTTGGAGTATACATTTTGGTAGACATGCCAAGTCTCCCACATCTTTGCTGTTAGTGTCCTGTTGTAGGGCTGCTTGCAGATACAGGATCACCTGTAAAACTGATCACACTTTAATGACTATCCACTCTATTACATTAATTTGTCAATTACTGTGCTAGTATCTTGTTTTTCTATATATTTTTATTAAATATTCTTAATATGTGAAAGAATTCCTTTCATATATTTAATTTGTAAACTTTTTATTCTCCATCCTTCCCTGATTGCTTTTCTAGGAAATATTTAGAATAATTTTCTCATCAAAAATTCTGTAGAATTTTCTTATTAAATTCTTTGCAGAACTTTAAGTTAGTTTGGAAGAATTGTCAGCATTTATAAACATTTTGCCGACAAAGGTCCGTATAGTCAAAGCTGTGGTTTTTTCAGTAGCCATGTATGGACCATTAAGAAGGCTGAGCACCAGATAATTGACAGAAGACTCTTGAGAGTCCCTTAGAAAGCAAGGAGATCAAAGCAGTCAATCCTAAAGGAAATCAGTCCTGAATATTCATTGAAAGGACTGATGTTTAAGCTGAAGCTCCAATACTTTGGCTACCTGATGTGAAGAGCTGACTCACTGAAAAAGACCCTGATGCTGAGAGAGATCGAGGGCAGGAGGAGAAAGGGATGACAGAGGATGAGATGGTTGGATGGAATCACTGATTAAATGGACATGAGTTTGAGCAAACTCTGGGAGATACTGAAGGACAGGGAAGCCTGGCGTGCTGCAGTTCACAGGGTTGCAGAGAGTCAGACATGACTTAGTGACTGAACAACAACAACAACAACAAAATACCTACTTGGCTTTTTATTGGAATTACTTAGATCAATTCCAATTCATAAATGAAGTATACCTTTCCATTAAATTTTTTTTCTAATCTTTTATTGCTGATACTAAGAAATAAAGTTAATTTGTATATATAAAAAAGATACTAGGCCACCCACATAGGGCATATTAAGGGAGTGTGATATTAATTTTGCAAGATGGCCAACACCTTCCCTCAGCTTGTATGAGAAGTGGAAGTTGGAGTTGGGGATAGCGACTATCTTGAAATGAGTCATTGGTATATCCTTATGGGGAAGGAAAGTGTCCTTGACCTCACGTCAAGGGGAAAGGATGATGAGAACCACTAGGAGAGTTTTGGCTCATGTCCCCTGTAGTTTAGGACCCACAGGGCCTTATGTCCTTTTTCTGTTCTTTGAGTCTGTGTGTGTATGTGTGTTCTAAATTGCTTCAGGTGTGTCAAACTCTGTGCAACCCTTTGGACTGCAACCTGCCAGACTCCTCTGTCCAAGGGATTCTCCAGGCAGAATACTGGAATGTGTCATCGTGCCCTCCTCCAGGAGATCTTCCAGAACCAGGGATAGAACCTGCATCTCTTACATCTACCTGCATTGGCAGGTGGGTTCTTTACCACTTGTGCCACCTGGGAAGCCCTCTTTGAGTCCATTCTGCTTCCTAAATATGGTTGTTCTGATAGTTGTCGTGTGTCTGTGTTAAGATGGCCACTTTGTATAGGCTGATGTGTGCCAACTGCTCTGAAGCCTTGATAATGCTCAGTTCAGTTCATTTGCTCAGTTGTGTCCGACTCTTTGCGATCCCATGAATCGCAGCCGCCAGGCCTTCCTGTCCATCACCAACTTCCGGAGTTCACTCAGACTCACGTCCATCGCGTCAGTGATGCCATCCAGCCATCTCATTCTCTATCACTTTTGCTAATTCACTTCAGTCGTGTCCGACTCTGTGTGACCCCATAGATGGCAACCCACCAGGCTCGGCCGATCCTGGCATTCTCCAGGCAAGAGTACTGGAGTGGGTTGCCAACTACTAGAAATGAATACACACATTATCTGCTTTTCTTTAAAAATATAATTGATAATCAAGAAAATGCTTTTTTAATAAACTTGTAAGAGTTTGGAGTCCACACAAATCTATAGATTCTTAATCAACTTGACACAAGAAGGAGCAAATATGAATGAAATATGTTCCCTCCACTTTGGAAATTGATTCTTTGGAGAGATTTAGCCTCTTGATGAACCCATATTATCTTTTTACTGTTAGGAAAAAAGCATTCAATCACATTGAAAGGAGAATATATAATACTGCATCTGGGAAGAAAATTAGATGAGTTAGAGCTTGCATGGTGGTAGAAATGACAATTTTTGATTAACAAATTGTCAGCCTGGGGGCACATTCCTTCAGTTTTCAGCAATTTGAAATCCAAGCATTAATCAGCTTTTGCTGAATGCCACCCACTGTTCATACAGCAGTGAGGAAGGCAGTAATGAAAAACTGAAGAACTAGCATTAGATCAGAGATCATGCTGGCTACAGTGTCTTTGTTTTGTATGATGACTTTTTTTAAAATTATTATTCCGAAATTGGTCAAAACATGCATTGTCCTCTTCAAATGAATTCTGTGAATGCTTCTTTTAGAACAATAAATGGTGCTAATAAGTTGGCCAGCCCCCCACCAACTAGACATTTAATATATGCTGTATGAGCACATGAGTAAGAATTCAGAATTATAGAAACATAGGGAGTGTTCCCGACTCATGGTTGTCTTTTTCTGGAATTCAAAATAAATCAAACTATCATAGTGCTTCCAGGAAGCTTAAACCTATTTATAGAATAATGACTTTATTTTTATAAATTGGTTTAATTTAATCCATGCTTTTATTTTTTTATTGCTTGTTAGGTTCCTACAATGTGTAAGGCACTGGCAGGGACTAAGTGGGTGCACAAAAATGGCCCTGCTATAAAAGAGTTTATAGTATCCATATACATTCCATTGTTTGGTTCACAATTTTTTACTTTGTCTATATTCTTTTTAAAATTTATTTATTTTTGGCTGTACTGGTTCTTCATTGCTGCAAGGGCTTTTTCTCCGTTGTGGCAAGGGGAAGCTCCTCTAAAGTTGCGGTGCCTGGGCTCTAGGGTGTGCAGGCTTCAGTGGTTGCTACAGGTAGGCTCAGAAGCTGTGGCTCCTGGGCTCTAGAGCACAGGCTCAACAGTTGTGGCACACAGGCTTAGTTGCTCCAAGGCATGTGGGATCTTCCTGGATTAGGGATCGAACCCACGTTTCCTGCATTGGCAGCGAATTCTTTTATCTCTGAGCTACCAAGGAATCCCCATATATTCTTCCTCCACATTTTTGATCTATTGAATAAATTTGCCAATATTAAAAATTTTTTATTGGAATATAGCTGCCTTACAATGTTGTGATAATTTCTACCATACAGCAAAATGAATCAGCTGTATGTATACACATATCCCCTTTTACTCAGATTTCCTTCCCATGTAGATCATCACAGAGCACTGAGTAGAATTTCCTGTGCCATATAGTACGTTCTCATTAGTTATCTGTTTTATAAATAGTATCAATAGTTTATATATGTTGATCCCAATTTCCCAATTCATTCTTCATACCCTTCCCCACCTTCTCCCCTTGGTATCCATACTTTTGTTCTCAACATCTGCATGTCTATTTCTGCTTTGTAAATAAGATAGTCTATAACATTTTTTTTCAGATTCCAAATACATAGATTAATATACATTTATTTTTATCTTTCTTACTTCACTCTGTATGACAGTCTCTACAAATGACCCAATTTTGTTCCTTTTTATGACTCAGTAATAATCCATTGTGTTTGTGTATATATATATATATATATATACACATACACTATCTTATTTACCCATTCCTCTGTTAATGGACATTTAGGTTGTTTCCATGTCCTGGCTATTGTGAACAGTGCTATAGTGAACATTGGTGGGTATGTGTCTTTTTGAATTATGGTTTTCTCTGGTATATGCCCAGGAGTGGAAACATGCAATATTATTCACACGTGAATGCAACACTCCTCACTTCTCTGTCTGTAAAGTCTTGTTTTGTGCTTTTTTTTTTTTTTCTAAAACAAAGGCTGGGGACTGCTAATTCCTCGCTTCTGATATTTTTGGTCTCCCTTGGCACCAAACTATATTACATTTTCAGAAAGACTTCTTAGAGCTAAGTAGTCAGAGGGAGAAAAAAATTGATTGACACAGGGCTAGATGTTGTGACCTGGGCAACTTTGTTATTGCCTATAACTGTGAGTATTTCTGTGGAGCAAAAAAGAATGTGAAATGGAAGTTCAATTGTTAGTGGTTCAAAGATAAGAGAGCCAATCTGTGACTGTTCTCAGTAGAATGGCTTGGTAATGTGTGATGAAAACCTCAAACAAGAAGTCTTAAGTTGGGGTTGATGACTGCCTCAGAGGATCTGTGAATTTCCTGAAATTATGAATAACGTTCTATATTTAAGAAGCTGTGTTTTTTCCTGAGTAGATATAGTTTTCACTGGATTCTAAGATAGTCATGAATTCCTAAAAAGTTGTGAACTATTGGCCTAAGGCAGGGGTTGGTGAATTTCTTCTGAAAAGTACAAGGTAGTAAATATTTTAGGCTTTGAATAGCGTTCAGTCTCTGTAACAGATGGGTGTGGCTGTAGCCCAGGGGCCTTAGGTTTCCCACTGCTGATTTAGGCTATGATTTGTTAAGATGGAACTTTCAAAATACTATGCTGAAGCACATTCAAGTTTTCCCTTTTATATAAATTATATTTAGTTTGCTGTACACACAAAACTGACAACACAGCATTGTAAATTAACTATAATTGTTTAAAAAAATCATATTTAACATAAGAATTTTATTTACTTAATTTTGTTTTTTTCTTATTGAAGTATAATTTACATGGAATAAAATGAACAATTCTTAAATGTACAGCTTAGTGAATTTTTGCATATGTAAATACCCATGTAGCCACCACCCACATCAAGATAGGGAATATTTCCATCACTTCAGAAATGTCTCTTATATTCCTCTTTAGTCGTAATCTTTTCCCCCAGAAATAACCATTCTTCTTTCTTCTATCATCATAACTAGTTTTACCTTTTCTTTTAAAAAATTTTTTTGCCTGTGCTGCATGCATGTGGGATTATTAATTCCCTGAGCAAGGATCAAATCTGTGCCCCCTGCAAAGGATGTGTGGAGTCTTAAACACTTGACATCAGTGAAAGTGAAAGTGAAGTCACTCAATGGTGTCCGACTCTGCGACCCCATGGACAGACAGTAGCCTGTGCCATGCTCCTCCGTCCATGGGATTTTCTAGGCAAGAGTACTGAAGTGGGTTGCCATTTCCTTCTCCAATTTTATCTTTCCTTGAGCTTCATTTACATGAGATTGTAGAGCAATGTGTATTTGTGTATGTGTGTTTGGCTTCTTTTACTCAACATAATGTTTTGAGATTCATCTGTTTTTGAACACACAGACTTTTCGTTTAGATGCCCTGGTTAATTTATAATATTGTTATTCTTAAAGACCCTTCTTGCTTAAATAGCAAGATTTTCTTGGTCCTTTTGGTGTTTGTGTCGCTGGACTAAGGGCCACAAGAAGATGCAGGAGAATTCCTATCTCCACCCTCCTACCACTTGGAGTTACACCACAAAAACAGAAATTGCAATTCAAGAGCTGCTACAAATAACAGATTGCACCAACAAATTGAAACATGAGCTCTGAGTATTCACTGGAGAGAGTAAAGTTCTAGACATATTATTGAGTGAAGGCTCTTGTTTCTCTTTACCCTCAGATTGGTGGGAACTAATTTGGTTTAATACTGCCATTTGTCCATAGAATCCTAAAGAAGTGTCTAATGCCCTTTAATCTGGTGCTTCTCAGATTTTAATGTGCATGCAAACCACCTGGGGGTTTTGTCAAAATGCAGATTATGAGTCAGTTGATCCTGGTGCAGCCTGAGAATCTGTATATCTGGCCAGTCCCTACAGAGCAATGATGCTGCTTGCATGTGAAACAAACTTTGAGTAGGAGTCTCATCTAGTAATCAATATTGATATGGTTTAGACCAGAGATGTTGGTATCCGAGGGCAGTGACAGTACAAACTCAGGAATAAGATATTGGTGAGTTAAAATGGATTAGAAATTCCTGAGAAATTGGAATAGTACATGAAGAACAGAAGATACCAAGGATGATTCCTAGGACTTTTCCTTATGAAATTAGATGAATGATGGTAGCTCTGGATACCTATCCAGATTATTATCCAGCTCTGGATTGCTTCTGCCCCTGAACTTTTGGTAGCCATGGGAACTTAAGATGTGGGTTCCTGCTGGAGCAACATATATTTTCCACTATTCCTATGTCTAGACTTTCAAGGTTTTCCTTTATTAGGTTTACAGTAGATTTTTTCTTAAGAAAGGTCTGCACTCTCTGTGTCATAATAGTTACCTGCTTAGCTCTCATGATTCTACCTAACTGCCTCTACTTTTATGCAGTAAATGTTGGCATAACATTTGCTCTTAGATTGTTAACACATTTTGGAGCCTACCATCTTCACATGGACTTAGGTCCATCGCATCTTCCAGTGCTGTTTTGTTAAGCAGGTTATTACTTCATGGTGACTTGAGCGTCCTCCAACAGACAGATATTTTTATGAAAACATCTGATTTTGTTGATTGTCATATCTTACTTCAGCTTGCCCACAATCTCTCTAGGAACTGTTGTTCATAACAGTACATGTTCATGAGTGTGTTACCTCTTTGCAGAGCCCCAACTCACACACACATATCACTTATTTGGGGACTTCATTTACACAATGATTCCAGTGACTCCCATATTTTATAACAGTTTAGTTCAACCGCTCAGTCGTGTCTGACTCTTTGTGACCCCATGAATCACAGCATGCCAGGCCTCCCTGTCCATCACCAACTCCTGGAGTTCATCCAAACTCATGTGCATCGAGTCATTGATACCATCCAGCCATCTCATCCTCCGTCGTCCCCTTCTCCTCCTGCCCTCAGTTCCTCCCAGCATCAGAGTCTTTTCCAATGAGTCAACTCTTCTCATGAGGTGGCTAAAGTATTGGAGTTTCAGCTTTAGTGTCAATCCTTCCACAGCCTAAATTAGTAGTAACAGTTTATATAGCGCTTTTGCCCATTATAGCCTTCCAACCCTTCTCTATAATTTCATGTTTTCAGATGTTTCACAAATAACAGTTTCAGTACAATAGTCTTTCTTAGTTTTATATTTTTAAAAATTGTATTTGAAAAATTTCTTATATGTAAATGGTACTTATAGCATATAGATAATTCAAAAGATAATTATAAAACATAGAGACTAACTGGAAATCACTCGTATAGCTATCAATTATCTTAAGAAATAAAATATTATCCAATGAATAAAAATCCTTTCAGTACATTACCCTGTTTCTAAAACAGAGACTATAAATGGCCTGATCCTTGTGATAATCATCATCTTGTTTTTATTTATAGTTTTACCACATATGTACACATCCTAAAAATTGTTTAATTTTGCCTCTTTAAAGAAATCTTTATGGCTGGAATCATTCTGTTTACCTTACTTTGTGATTTACTTCTTTTATTTAATATTACACTGGTGTTAAGGCATATGGTTATGGTGCATTAATTTAATTAATGTATAGTATCCCATATCATCGATATGTCACACTTTTTGTATTTATCAAGTCTATTACTTTTGGACATTGAGGCTGTTCAATTTTGGCATATTGCAAACAATGCTTCTACGAGCAGTGCTCAGTTCAGTGTTTAGAATGCACAGGACATAGATGGGAACGGTCAAGGATCCTAAAGTACCAAGCAGAAGGGATGCGAGTGGAGGAGAGAATGGATGGCCAGAGATGCATTCTTTGGGTATTCCTGGAGAACATGCAAAGTAGGCTTTCAGTTAATCTCTTTTAAAAGAGGGGGCAATGGGTAATGGACTTCTGAGATTTCTCTTAAAAGATGTTGGTCTGAGCAGCTTCAATTTCTGCCATCACTTGGCCTTGAGTGCTGTTCTTCTACACTGCAGCCCTGCAGCTGGGGCATTCAACTTTATAACCGAAATTCCTGGCTATGATTTGGGTCAGCTTTTGTATCCTACTGTCATAGTTGCTTGTCATAATTTGGCTGGCATCTATAGTAATGCGGTCATACACTTCCATATTGTTAACAGCTTTTAGAACAATTTTCAAGATACTTTCGGTCAAGCACATGATCCCATATAATACTATGCATTTTACTTTGTCTTCATAAAAGCTTTTCTTTTATGGCTTTTTCACAATTAAGGCTGAGAAAAGAGAATTTTATTTTGGGTTAATAGTTTCCATTAGACTAATTGGTTTGTCAATAGAAACAAAAAACACATTGAAGGGGGTTAATATTTAAAAAATAAGGTTGGGGGGAGTGAAAGGCAAGGTGTTTCCTTTGTCAATTTTCAGTGACTCTGAATGGATGAAGTTGAAGCTAACTTACAGCAGGTGGGTCTTCATGCTGTTTTCTAGACTTGATGATGACGTCTCTCCATTCTTCATTTTTTTCACTTAAATCATTTTTAAAATGTATGGATATGAGAGTTAGACTATAAAGAAAGCTGACCACATAAGAATTGATGCTTTTGAACTGTGGGGTTGGAGAAGACTCTTGAGAGTCCCTTGGACTGCAAGGAGATCCAACCAGTCCATCCTAAAGGAGATCAGTCCTGGGTGTTCAGTGGAAGGACTGATGTTGAAGCTGAAACTCCAACACTTTGGCCACCTGATGCAAAGAGCTGACTCATTTGAAAAGCCCTTGATGTTGGGAAAGATTTAAGGCAGGAGGAGAAGGGGACAGCAGAGGATGAGGTGGTTAGATGGCATCGTTGACTCAATGGACATGAGTTTGGGTAAACTCTGGGAGTTGATGATAGATAAGGAGCCTGGTGTGCTGTGGTTCATGGGGCTGCAAACAGTCAGACACGACTGAGTGATTGAACTGAACTGAATTGCTTTACAGAATTTTGTTGTTTTCTGTCGAACCTCAACAGTGTTCCTCAATGCATGAATCTGTATTCTCTCATTTAGCTTTGTGATTCTTCAAGATTGGATGACAGTGGCAGTTATCCCAAACAGTTAGCTAGTAATGTTAAGCTCAGTTTGGCCTTTGAAGTAGTGAAAAGAGGTAGAAAGGGCATGAAGTGTTGAAACTCTATCATTGTAACTGTATTAAAGTACACAAAGCTATATTAAAGTATACAAAATTAATGAGAATTTTGACAGTTGATGCTGTCTACCAATAATTTAATCATTTAGAAAATGCAGAATTGTTTGGTCAGATGTAGCAAAGAATTTTGGGGGTTTGTCATTGAGATTTTTTTTGTGTGGGGGAAGAAAAAGGAAAAGAAACCTTGCAGTTTGAATGATCTAACACCACCAAGTATATTTGTGTAGATGCATCCTCTACTTTTCCTTTAACAGACACTGATTATTATCAAGTGCTGTATTGTTGAATACAGTATTTTGATTAAAGGGTCTTTTATATTGTTCATATCCTGAGAGATAATCACAGACTAACTCAATATTTCCTGCAGTCTCTTTAAGAGGCTATATAGATATCATGAAAAGAAGATTTCCAGAGAATTGATTCTTTTTAAATTTCCTCTGTTGATTGTTTTATAGTTATGGAATTATGTTTCATGGTTGTTTGTTTTTAAAAGATTCTTATTTCTTAAAACAAAACAATGAATTTGGGGAAAAGTTTTCTCAAGCAAAATTTGTCACTTTATGGAAACTTTATGGAAATATTTATGTAATTCTAATACGTAGAATATCCTAGAAAATTTTGTTAATACCATTAAGATCAATGTATTTCCCTTTCCTTCTGTTGGTTAAGTCTTAAAGAAATTTTCACACCAAGATTTCTGAGTGCTGTATTTGGAGGATTCTTTCATCTACTTGGCACAGATAGAAATGTCATCTTGACCTTGTTTCTGAAGGATGTTTTAACCTCACTAATTAAGCAACCTCCACTGCTATTCAGCAAAGCTCTCTTGAGGGTGAAGGGCCTTTGATAAGGGAAATTCCCTAATTGGATAGGACCTTTCATCATGAAACAGTCATAACATGTTGATTATAGTTTTACCATTAGGAATTCCATTGCTTAACACAACTGGATTATAATAAGAATTTGATTAACCTAAGTCAATTTCAGCCTGGAGATATTTGGAACCACTGAAAAAAGATCAAGTAATCTTAGTAATCCAGGAGTCTATAGAAAGAGGATTGGCTTTTGATTCATGATAGCAAAAATAAATATTGTACAGTAGAGTTTGGGTTTGAATAAAATAGCAGTACTCTAATGATTGCTAGTGCTTCTTTTCTTTATCTCTCAAATTACATTAAAATTTTTTACTATGAAAATATTCATGAATGCACAAAAGAAGAACTGTGTAATGAATTCCCATATACATCACTCAGCTTCAATAATTACTATTATTTTTTCAATCTTCTGTCATCAATCTCCACTTTTTTGTTTGTTTTCTGGGATCACTTAAAGAAAATTCTGCATATATTATCTTAACCATAAATACTTTAGTATTCAATCCTGTCAATCTATTTTTATGCTGTTAAAATAACACTAGAAACACTAAAAATTACATAGTGCTTTATAGTTCTAACCTGTCTTCATTCACTTCAGTTCATTCAGTTCAA
>SJYC01021247.1:0-10001 GCA_006408675.1 Madoqua kirkii | reverse complement strand
CTCTTGAGAGTCCCTTGGATTGCAAGGAGATCCATCCAGTCCATTCTGAAGGAGATCAACCCTGGTTGTTCTTTGGAAGGAATGATGCTAAAGCTGAAACTCCAGTACTTTGGCCATCTCATGTGAAGAGTTGACTCTTTGGAAAAGACTCTGATGCTGAGAGGGATTGGCAGCAGGAGGAGAAGGGGACGACAGAAGATGAATTGGCTGGATGGCATCACGGACTTGATGGAGGTGAGTCTGAGTGAACTCTGGAAGATCGTGATGAACAAGGAGGCCTGGCGTGCTGCGATTCATGCGGGTGGCAAAGAGTCAGACATGACTGAGCGACTGAACTGAACTGATATTTTTTTGGAACTCTCTTGCTTTTTCCATGATCCAGCAGATGTTGGCTATTCAATCTCTGGTTCCTCTGCCTTTTTTAAAACCAGCTTGAACATCAGGAAGTTCATGGTTCACGTATTGCTGAAGCCTGGCTTGGAGAATTTTGAGTATTACTTTACTAGTGTGTGAGATGAATGCAATTGTTTGGCAGTTTGAGCATTCTTGGCATTGCCTTTCTTTGGGACTGGAATGAAAACTGACCTTTTCCAGTTCTGTGGCCACTGCTGAGTTTTCC
The DNA here is from genome assembly GCA_006408675.1 of Madoqua kirkii. Lineage (NCBI taxonomy): Eukaryota > Metazoa > Chordata > Mammalia > Artiodactyla > Bovidae > Madoqua > Madoqua kirkii. The sequence goes on along the minus strand of SJYC01021247.1, from coordinate 9,382 downwards.
AAACTTGCTGGCATATTGAGTGCAGCACTTTCACAGCATCATCTTTCAGGATTTGAAATAACTCCAGTGGAATTCCATCACCTCCACTAGCTTTGTTTATAGTGATGCTTTCTAAGGCCCACTTGACTTCACATTCCACGATGTCTAGCTCTAGGTGAGTGATCACACCATCGTGATTATTCAGACCGTGAAGATCTTTTTTGAACAGTTCTTCTGTGTATTGTTGCCATCTCTTCTTAATATCTTCTGCTTTTCTTACGTCCATACCATTTCTGTCCTTTATCGAGCCCATCTTTGCATGATATGTTCCCTTGGTATCTCTAATTTTCTTGAAGAGATCTCTAGTTTTTCCCATTCTGTTCTTTTCCTCTGTTTCTTTGCATTGATCACTGAAGAAGGCTTTCTTATCTCTCTTGCTCTTCTTTGGAACTCTGCATTCAGATGCTTATAGCTTTCCTTTTCTCCTTGGTTTTTCACCTCTCTTCTTTTCACAGCTCTTTGTAAGGCCTCCTTGGAGAGCCATTTTGCTTTTTTGCATTTCTTTTCCATGGGGATGGTCTTGATCCCTGTCTCCTGTACAATGTCATGAACCTCATTCCATAGTTCATCAGGCACTCTATCTATCAGATATAGGCCCTAAAGTCTATTTCTCACTTCCACTGTATAATCATAAGGAATTTGATTTAGGTCATACCTGAATGGTCTTGCGGTTTTCCCTACTTTTTTCAATTTAAGTCTGGATTTGGTAATAAGGAGTTTATGATCTGAGCCACAGTCATCTCCTGGTCTTGTTTTTACTGACTGTATTGAGCTTCTCCACCTTTGGCTGCAAAGAATATAATCAATCTGATATACTCGTGTCTTTTTATTCTGATATTTTGACATCAGGGGCTTTGCTCACCCTCACCTGCTCTATGCACACACACACACACCACATCTTTATCCATTCCTCAGTCGATGGACTTTTAGATTGCTTCCCTGTCTTGGCTATTGTAAATAGTGCTTTTATGAACACTGGGGCACATGTATTTTTTGAAGTATAGTTTTCTCCAGGTGTATGCCCAGGAGTGGGATTGCAAGGTCATGTGGTAGTTCTGATTTTAGTTTTTTAGGGAACCTTCAAATTGTTCTCCACAGTGGCTATGCCAGTTTATATTACTACCAGCAGTATATAGGAGGGTTCCTTTTTCTCCATACCCTTTCCAGAATTCTTTATTTGTTTAATGATGGCCTTACGTTCATCTCTTTTGATTTTACTATCTCCTGGAGTTTTTTTTGTGTGTTTAAAATCTATCTCACTTCCAGAAGGCCGAGAAATGGTATACCCAGAACGACTGTTCCCTAGCCTTACAGCACGGTTTACTGTGATTTTATGAGGTTAATTTTTCTTCACATTCTTCATAACACCTAGCACATTTAGTATACAATTAGGTCATTCAGAGATAAGCTCCAAATAATACTTGGTTGCTTAAAGTATCTTTGCCAAAGATTTGTTGTTCAGTTGCTAAGTCGTGCCCATCCCTTTGCCACCCAATGGATTGCAACATGCCAGGCTTCCCTGTCCTCTACTGTCTCCCGGAGTTTGCGCACGTTCATGCCCACTGAGTTGGTGATGCTATCTAACTGTTTCCTCTGCTGCCCTCCTCTCCTTTTGCCTTCAGTCTTTCCCAGCATCAGGGTCTTTCCAATGAGTCAGCTCTTCACATTCGGTGGCCAAAGTGTTGTAGCCTCAGCTTTAGTATCAGTCCTTCCAATGAATATTCAGGGTTGATTTCCTTTAGGACTTGTTTAATCTCCTTGCAGTCCAAGGGACCTTCAAGAGTCTTCTCCAGCACACCAATTTGAAAGCATCAATTTGTCAGCACTCAGCCTTTTTTATGGTCCAATTCTCACATCTGTACATGATTACTGGAAAAATCATAGCTTTGACTATATGGACCTTTGTTGGCAGAGTGATGTCTTTGTTTTTTAATATGCTGTCTAGGTTTGTCATAGCTTGCCAAACATACCTGAAAAAAAAATTTTAAGATAAAAGTAATGAAATAAGAAACACAGAGGGAATATTGGTTTGGAATATGTGCAGTGTGAAGGGTCACCACATGCACATTATTAATCTCTATTTGAAGTTTTGCAGCTTCTTTTTAATGACACTTATAATGATTTCATGTCATAAAAATTGAGATTTTATATTTGTAAATGAGAATAGCTTAGAATAGCTGAATATATAGACAATCAATTCCCTATGATTATTGGAAGTAAATGGACATCCCTAGATATTTGATCATGAGCTATTACTGTTTTCACTTTGCAGTGAAGTGGGAGATCATGGTGGTAGCTGTGGTTTACTGGAAGCAGTTTTGCTTCCCTGGAAAGTTAAACAATGTTTTTGTACCTGTTTGTTTTTATTGGTACGTATATTTTAAAAATTTAAAATATAAGACTGCTTTGTAGTTACATCTTACTCCCTGGGATCACAAAGTTGAGTATTTCTGGAACAGATGCAATAGTACAATTCCTGTCATTTAATTTAATTGGTACATTTTAAATGTACATGTGTGTGTGCTCTGTTGCTCAGTCGTGTCTGACCCCCCTTTTGTGACCCTTTGGATTGTAGCCCGCCAGGCTCCTCTGTCCATGGGATATTTTAGGCAAGAATACTAGAGCGGGTTGTCATTTCCCCCTCTAGTGGATATTCCTGACCCCGGGATTGAACCCACGTCTCCTGCATATCGTTCATTGCAAGTGGGTTTTTTTTAACCTGATGAGGCATCAGGGAAGCCCATTTTAAATGTGTAATAAATTAAACGATTATGGTCAGTTATTTGCAGTGAGAGATAGAAAATAATGTCCAAGACAAGTTTTTCCTCAAGATACATATCATCTAATTTGAGAAAAAAATTAATATCACATACACATGAAAGTGAAAGTGTTAGTCACTCAGTCGTTTCCGACTCTTTGCTACCTCATGGACTGCAGCCTGCTAGGCTCTTCTAACCGTGGGATTCTCCAGGCAAGAATACTGGAGTGAGTTGCTGTGCCCTCCTCCAGGGAATCTTCTCAACCCAGGAATCAAAACTACATCTCTCATGTCTCCTGCATTGGCAGGCAGGTTCTTCACCACTTGCACCACCACATGCAGAAATCTAAATGGTATTCTCATCCTCTGAAGAAGAGAGATTGCTGGAGCTTTAGGAGTGGGAGTGGCCTCTTAGAAAAGGGTTTAATCTCAGATAGTCCTTGAAGGACTGGTAGCATTTAGGTGGGCAGAAGGTGAGAGCAAATTCTTCCATATTGTGATTTTTAAAATATATTATATTTGCCCAAAGCTTCTTTACACGTCAGCTTTTTATTACAATCCATGTACCCAGGACAGGTATTCATAGTCACACCTGTTGGATGGAAGGAACATTTTAAACCAGAAAATGACTTGAGAACTTACTAAGTTTGTCAATATAGGATGGGGTTTGGAAAACTGCAGTCAGCTGCCTGTTATTTTTAAAATACCTACAACCTGAAAATGATTTTACAACTTTAATTTGTTGTTTTGTAATGGTTATATGGTAACCTCTATTATATCTTTGATTTTGCCTCTTAGCCTGTAATCAGATACAAAACATAATACAAATTAAATCCTGCAATGCCTAAACTATCAGTATTTGTGGTCTTACCTTTAAGAAAATGTGTGTTGATCACTGATTTAGTGTCTTTATGATCAAATGAAACATTTTTTAGTTTATTAAAATGAAATTAAGATGTGGCATTATTATAACATACTTCAGTATGGATCATACTGTAAATATAGTTTTGTATCTGTCTATTTTCCATCTAAATTTGTACAATGTTCTTTTTATCCATTTTTAAAAAAACACATTATTTAGATGCTTGCTTGCTATTCCATTATAGAAATTTTATATAATTTATTTAAATATTACCCTATGTTGAACCTACAGAACGCACATTGCTTCTAATTTCACTCATGAGAAATATGGCAGTAAAAAATGCTTTTGCACTCGTTTACATTTTTTATTGTTTAATCGGAATGAAGCCATAGAAATGGAATTACTGGCTCAAAAGTTACAAAATGAACATTTTAAAAGATTTCAAATAAAAATTGCTAAACTGTCCTCAAGTAGTTTGTATAATTTATTCTTCTAATAGTGATGTATAGAAATGCCTATTTTGCCACACCATTGGAAACGTCAGAGCTCTGTCAACCATATAGCCAATATATGTAGAGGGTATCTTATTTTAACTTGCTCCCTGATGATTACTTATATTTATTTATTTTGAAGGGCTGCACTGGTTCTTCATTGCTTTATGTGGGCTTTCTCTAGTTGTGGCGAGTGGCGGCTGTTCTTTGTTGCAATGCACAGGCTTCTCACTGCAGCAGCTTCTTTTGTTGTGGAGCACGTGCTCCTAGGCATGCAGGCTCAGTAGTTGCAGCATATGGGCTCTAGGGCTGGGGGGCTTCAGTACAGGCTCAGTAGTTGTGGTGCATGGGCTTAGCTGCTCTGTGCATGTGGTAGCCTCCTGGACCAGGGATTGAACCTGTGTCTCTGGCATGGCAAGGCAGATTCCCATCCATTGGGTGACCAGGGAAGTCCTTTGATGATTTTTGACATTAATTAAAAAAAATTTTTTTAATGGCATTTTGCATTTTTTTGGTTTCTTATGTGTGTGTGTGTTTATGTGTGGATTTCCCCTCTCCTTTTACTATTTAAACATACATCTTATCTCATAGATTTGTACATATTCTTTCAGTTCAGTTCAGTTCAGTTTAGTCGCTCAGTCGTGTCCGACTCTTTGCCACCCCATGAATTGCAGCACACCAGGCCTCCCTATCCATCACCATCTCCTGGAGTTCACTCAAACTCACGTCCATCGAGTCAGTGATACCACCCAGCCTTCTCATCCTCGGTCGTCCCCTTCTCCTCCTGCCCCCAATCCCTCCCTGCATCAGAGTCTTTTCCTATGAGTCAACTCTTCGCATGAGGTGGCCAAAGTACCGGAGTTCCAGCTTCAGCATCATTCCTTCCAAAGAACACCCAGGGTTGATCTCCTTCAGAATGCACTGGTTGGATCTCCTTGTGGTCCAAGAGACTCTCAAGAGTCTTCTCCAACACCACAGTTCAAAAGCATCAGTTCTTCGGCACTCACCTTTCTTCACAGTCCAACTCTCACATCCATACATTACCACCGGAAAAATCATAGCCTTGACTAGATGGACCTTTGTTGGCAAAGTAATGTCTCTGCTTTTGAATATGCTATCTAGGTTGGTCATAACTTTTCTTCCAAGGAGTAAGCGTCTTTTAATTTCATGGCTGCAGTCACCATTTGCAGTGATTTTGGAGCCCCAAAACATAAAGTCTGACACTGTTTCCACTGTTTCCTCATCTATTTCCCATGGAGTGATGGGACAGGATGCCATGATCTTCGTTTTCTGAATGTTGAGCTTTAAGCCAACTTTTTCACTCTCCTCTTTCACCTTCATCAAGAGGCTTTTGAGTTCCTCTTCACTTTCTGCCATAAGGGTGGTGTCATCTGCATATCTGAGGTTATTGATATTTCTCCTGGAAATCTTGATTCCAGCTTGTGCTTCTTCCAGCCCAGCGACCTCTTTCACCTTCATCAAGAGGCTTTTGAGTTCCTCTTCACTTTCTGCCATAAGGGTGGTGTCATCTGCATATCTGAGGTTATTGATATTTCTCCTGGAAATCTTGATTCCAGCTTGTGCTTCTTCCAGCCCAGCGTTTCTCATGCTGTACACTGCACATAAGTCAAATAAGCAGGGTGACAATATACAGCCTTGATGGACTCCTTTTCCTATTTGGAACCAGTCTGTTGTTCCATGTCCAGTTCTAACTGTTGCTTCCTGACCTGCATACAGGTTTCTCAAGAGGCAGGTCAGGTGGTTTGGTATTTCCATCTCTTTCAGAATTTTCCACAGTTGATTGTGATCCACACAGTCAAAAGCTTTGGCATAGTCAATAAAGCAGAAATAGATGTTTTTCTGGAACTCTCTTGCTTTTTCCATGATCCAGCAGATGTTGGCAATTTGATCTCTGGTTCCTCTTCCTTTTCTAAAACCAGCCTGAACATCTGGAAGTTTACCATTCACATATTTTTTAGAGATATTATGATACTAATGCTTAGTCTTTAAAATATTCTGCACAAATTAATCCAAGTATATAATTTATGAAGTTTTTCAGTTAATTCTCTTGAGTTTTCTTGATATACTGAATACATATTATGTACAAAATATACATGACTTAAAATGATAAGCATATAAAGTTCTTACACTTGAAAATCTCTGATTAAAGATAATATATGAGACAATCATTTACCAATTTTGGAGAGTCACACACAAAACTCTTTATGAAACTCATCTGCTCTCAGATGGCATTTAAGTCTTAACCTATTGATATTCTAGAAGAAAGTGATTGTACTCAATTTCTTCCTGTGGAGCTTTGCATATATGAGATACAAGGTGCAGAAATGGATCTGAATGGAAAAAAGTCAGATGATATTGAATAGACATGAATTCAAGCTACTCAAGTATTTTTCACTCATTTATCACAGATACACAGCGCTACACTTACAGATCACTGGGCTCACTGATTTCTGTTAAATTTCCAACATTAGCTGCTTCCCTTCCTGTTTGTTACTTCACAGATGTCCTTTTTTCTAATTATATTTCTATCTATAATCTCCATCATTTATGTAGCAGTTGGTAGACTGAGTAGACTTCTCAGAGTCCTACAAACTTTTATATGAGAAAAATCAGTTAATAGGAAGACATAATAAATTTACTTCACAATACCCAACTTTCTTTTTTTTTAAATTTAGCTCTCCTGGGTCTTTGTTGAGGTTCATAGACTCTTCATTGTGGGGCATGAACTTCTCTTGTGGGCTTCTCCTGTTGCAGAGTGCAGACTCAGTAGTTGCACCATGTAGGCTTAGTTGCCCCTCAGGATGTGGAATCTTAGTTCCCACACCAGGGATCAAACCTATGACCCCTGCATTGGAAGGTGGATTCTTAGTCACTGGACCACCAGGAAAGTCCCTAGCCCAATTTTACTTTAGGCCTAGATTATTATTATGTGTAAGCCCTGTTACAGATAGAAATTATCTCCCTCTCTCTGCCTTTCTTTGTGTCTTTCACCTGTGAATATTGTAATTATAGCCCTTTGATCAGCTTGCTATAAATATTTGAATTTCATTTATAAGTTTTACTAAAATAAAATGAGGAAAAAAGTGAATATAGTGTATGCTGGGGTTAATGATGAGCAACTATTAGATTTTTACTACTGATTTTGTCTATGAGACAAAAATAGCTCCCATGGGTAATATAAAACTGATAAAAGGGTGATTCTACTAGAACCATAGTTTTCCTAGGTTACTGATGGTGGTGAGTTTCCAGGTCAGATCAATTCCTTAAGCAGGAGATCATTTTAGAAGGAGGCTATGTCTCTGATTACACTGATTTGTAATAGAGGCTCCAGAGAGAGCGCTTCATAAGAATAGTTTCTTTTTAAAAAAAATTTAAAAAAATGTTTATTTATTTTAATTGGAGGTTAATTACTTTACAATATTGTATTGACACATGGCTGAATAACCAACAAATCACAGAAGAAATCAAAAAAGAAATAAAAATATGCATAGAAACAAAAGGAAATGAAAACACAACAACCTAAAACCTGTGGGACACTGTAAAAGCAGTGCTAAGGGGAAAGTTCATAGCAATACAGGCATACCTCAAGAAACAAGTCAAATAAATAATCTTACTTTACACCTAAAGCAACTAGAAAAGGAAGAAATGAAGAACCCCAGGGTTAGTAGAAGGAAAGAGATCTTAAAAATTAGGGCAGAAATAGATTGTTGCCAATAGGAAGAATTTAAGGCACACCCCACCTTGCCCCTGTGGCCCCCTCCACCTCCCTGCACCCACTCCCCCAACCTCCCGCCATTCTGGGTTGCTTCCAAAGGCCAAGATCACATTAATTAACGTACAGAGGCAAAAATGACCATTGAATTGAGCTTATTTTACTAAATTTTCCAATTTCTTTCTGACACTGAGATTCTAGTACTGTGTTTTCTGGTAACTATGGCAACATCTCCATTTCCCTTGGCTCTTCTGGCACTCTCTTAGAGGATTATCTCCTTCAGTCCTTCTTGATATCTTCCATTTATATTTTATTTTTATGTCTTTTAATAAACACTTCAGTCAATTCAAATGTGAATTCAAAACCAGTTACATTGCATTATTTATTGTACCCTAGTCAGTACTTCAACAGTTTAATATATAGAGAGGTGATCAAACAGTTAATATCTGACAGGCATGTGGACACCCTGCTATGTCACTGTTTCAATACAATTCTTTTTTTCTTTTTTCAAATTTATTTTTATTGAAGGACAATTGCTTTACAGAAATTTGTTGTTTTCTGTCAAATCTCAACATGAATCAGCCATAGGTATACATATACCTGCTCCCTTTTGAAACTCCCTTCCATCTCCCTCCCATCCCAGCCCTCTAGGTTGAGACAGAGCCCCTGTGTGAGTTTCCTGAGCCATACAGAAAATTCCCATTGGCCATCTATTTTACATATCGTGATGTACGTTTCCATGTTACTCTTTCCATACATCTCACCCTCTCTTCCCCTCTCCCCATGTCCATATGTCTATTTTCTATGTATGTTTCTCACTGTTGCCCTGTAAATAAATTCTCCAGTAACATTTTTCTAGATTCCGTATATATGCATTCAGTTCAGCTCAGTTCAGTTCAGTCGCTCAGTCGTGTCTGACTCTTTGTTACCCTATGAACCACAGCATGCCAGGCCTCCCTGTCTATCACCAACTGCTAGAGTCTACCAAAACCCATGTCCATTGAGTCGGTGATGCCATCCAACCATCTCATCCTCTGTGGTCCCCTTCTCCTCCTGCCCTCAATCTTTCCCAGCATCAGGGTCTTTTCAAATGAGTCAGCTCTTTGCATCAGGTGGCCAAAGTGTTGGAGTTTCAGCTTCATCATCAGTCCTTCCAATGAACACCCAGGACTGGTCTCCTTCAGGATGGACTGGTTGGATCTCCTTGCAGTCCAAGAGATTCTCAAGAGTTTTCTCCAACACCACAGTGCAGTGCATTAGAATATGGTATTTATCTTTCTGTTTCTGACACACTTCACTCTGTATAATAGGTTCTAGGTTCATCCACTTCATTAGAACTGACTCAAATGAGTTTCTTTTTGTGGCCGAGTAATATTCGCTCTAAGATCAGGAACAAGACAAGGGGGTCTACTTTCACCACTATTATTCAAGATAGTTCTGGTAGTTCTAGCTGCAGCAATCAGAGAAGAAAATGAAATAAAAGGATCAGAAAGAAGAAG
>SJYC01021245.1:0-26639 GCA_006408675.1 Madoqua kirkii | reverse complement strand
AAAAAAAAAAAAAAAGACAAAAGGAAAAAAAAGAGAGAGGAAAAAAAAGACTAAAGTCTTTTGACATCATGACATCTCAGATGTTCTTAGGAATTCATTAAAAAGTTCAGAAAAAAAAATTGGAAAACTTTAATGAAATGCCTTTCAGTTATTTTGGCCTCTGTCCTTAGAACACCATTTACTAGAATTATACAAGCTAAGGAAAGAAAAACGTTTAGGAATTACTAGAGATAAAGTTACCCATTTCAAGAGTCTCTATATTTCAAAAATAATTTTATTAGGTCTAGTCCATGTTGTGGAATCTGAGTTCTTTAAATGAAATCTAAGGTTTATAATAATCTTTCATGAAATGGGGGGATCCATAGGAAAACTGCAGAATACATAGAACAAATATATGTATATGGGGCCCTGAGACTTTTTAAGTTTCAAAACAAACAAAATTGAAATAGTTTGAAGAAATTTCTTTTTACAACTATAAATATAAAGATTAATAATTTGTTTATTACTGGCAGATATGAATTGGGAGCATAAAAGACATAATGAAATCTACATTGTTTTAAAAAATCATCTTCAAAGGTATTGCATTCTCAACAAATGCATTGGTGGTCTCTATCTCATTGTATGGTGCAAATGAGACCTGTTACTTTCTTTTTAAAGCTAACTTTCATGTTATTCTCTCATCTTCTATAACTTTAAAGAGTTGGAAATTAAGGAATACAGAGAACAACATTAGAAATCCTGATTCTATATTTCCAATTACTGTATTAGTTTAAAAAAAAAAAGTGTCTTAGTTCATTGCTAAGCTGAGGCTCTTGGGTTTTGGTGAAAAGAACCTTATTTGAATACCTCAGCCTTTGTATTCTGAATTATATAATCCTTTCCAAAGGAATAGGGATGATTTTAGAATTTTATAGATCTCTTTCTGACTGATATAGTTTGTCTCATTTTGTACTTCTGGGAATAGGAGCTTTAATCTTTTTTGGTATAAAAAATGGGATTAATATTTTAACATCTTTTCATATTATAGAATTGGGAACAACTTTCATGTCACACAGAAATGTACATTTTTCTATTATTTTAGGTGAATATAAATGTATCTCTGATCTAACAATGCACACATTGCATTCTCTAGAGCTAAAAGTCATTTTTGAGTTTTGAGATCAAATATAGGCTTCTCTAGGAAAAAATTCATTGTGTTCTTAGAACATGATCTGCCTATTGTTAGGATACAAGTTTGGGAAAAAGTTGTGTGTGTCTTGACCAGTTCTAAAATAAATAGGAAATTGCTAACAAGGAAATATTGACATAATTATCATTCCAAATTTACCAGTATTAAAATGAACATAATCATCTAATAGTTGTTTACAATTATTTATAATTTATAAATACTGCCTGCCTTCAAAAAGGCTTTGAGACATTCTATAGTTACGTGCTCACGCGCGCGCGCACACACACACACACACAGACATACACACAGCTGAACAATTCAAAATTAAACTAAGAATTGTTTTGATCAGAAACCAACTAGAGAAAGAGCATCAATGGAATTGAGGTCAAACTCTTTAAGTCCTGCATTTTAGCACTAAATGTAAATTGAAACCACTGGCAGGAAAACAAGATGGGAAATATTATACCATGAAACCATGGTCCTTTTTGCCTTCTAATAGGAGACTTGGCAATTCTTCACTAAAAGGAAAATTAATACATTCTAAGCAGAATTTATCATTCTTCTGTATTGCTGAGGAACAGAAAATCTTACCAACCAGACAAAATTGCATAAGATTCTGGTTAGTTGGTATTTTCTTATTTTAAAAAATGTTAAGTAAAATATCATTAGTAGAATTTCTGCATTATTATTTTATCCTATCACCATTCCCTTGTGATGACTTTAATTCTCCTGTAAGTTGAATTATTCTGTTTTTATTGTGTTTGAAGAATTTTTAGAAGCACTGATACTACCTTCAGGGTAGAATGGTTTGAAATTAAGAAAATTCTTTGCCAATGCATTTCTTCATATACAGCAGTGTTAGCAAACTTTCTCTGTAAAGGGACAGGGAATAAATATTTTAGGCCATGCAGGTCATATGTGTCTGTTGCAGCTACTCAGCTGTGTTTCTATAGTGTAAAAGTGAATGGGTGTGACTGTGTTCCAAAAAACTTTATCTATGGACAGTGCACTGCAGGGCCTAATACCCTTTCCTTTGGAACATAGCTGGTCTTTAACTTCAGACATTCTCACTATTCCTTCACTTATGTGACAGATTTTAAAAATGTATCTGTTATTCTCAAGTTTGATGGCATCTCCTCCTTTGAAAAACCTAAAGTACAAGTCAAGGTTACTTTAAAGACTTTTCATGGATTTATCACGCTTAGAATCCAGGCTCAACTGTATCTCTGCCACAAATCTATGGCCTTGTCTTTCCTTTTTTATGCTGAAGATTGTCCATTTTTGTGGCTGTACTATCACTTCTGACCTGTGCAAAATAAAAGAAGCTTACAAAAGAGTCATAGTATTTCACATGTCTGCCCTTATCTGCTCATGTTTTCAGGAAAATACAATTTCTAACAACAAAGACTTTGAAAATATACTTATATAAGCCTATTTTTAAATTTCCCTATTAAAGTAAGACATAAATCCTTTTCAAATTTAGATGGAGATAATCAAGGGGTAATTGCATATGAAATTTTGGCATCTCATACAAAAACAATGCATTTTGCATCTACCTCTGCCCTATCTACCCCTCTAAATAATGATAAAGTAAAAAAAGTATGTTTTAAGTATTTATATTTCCTTGTTTTTATCATTTGTTTATAATTCATTTAAATTTTTACTTGACATTACTATGGTACATTGCAATCTACTTTTTTTCAGTCACTTATTATGAAAGAAGAGTAAGTTGGATAATTCTGGAATATTTTCTCTCTTTTAATTCAGATATTTAATTGTATATACTCTGGGTTTCTGTGTATTACAACAATGTCAGATGTGTTGATTTCAGCAGGACCTGTGTTAGGGCACTGCAGTGGCTTCTAGGTAGCCCGTATATTCCATAGGGTCTTTTCACAAATTGCAGACAATGCCACACCCTTAGACTTAAGTCACAGTAGAGTATATTTTATGCCAAGGAGATAGTTGTGCTTTTAGCTGTTTCTGGATGCTAAAATAGAAAAGAAATGCCTCTTGTTTCTTTTTTCCTCCTCTCTTTTCTCTAATTATTCAAAATATAAGAGACAGATTATGTAACCTTGGCATTCCCCTGAGAATATTGCTGGGAATATTCAAAAGCATTCTTTAGGACCTTGTGAAGTACTTTAAACAGTTAAAATACAAAAGACAATCCAATAGGATTCCTTTAGGAATCTTTTTTATAAGCTGAAGAATCCTTTCAAAATGTGAGTAATTACTCAATAGAACAGACTAGAAAGTCCAGAAATAAACTGAAATATATACAAGAATTTAGTACATGCTAAAGGTGGTATTTAAATCCGAGGGGACAAGATTGTTACATAAATGGTGTTGAGATAACTAGGTAGAAATTCAGGACAAAATAAAGCTGAATCTTTCAGCTCACACCTGACCCAAAATAAATTCCAGATGAATCAGAGCTTTAAAATGACAAATAAAACTGTGAAAAAAACTAGAAATAAAAAAGCATTCTGTGGCCTGAGCTGACATAGTACATGCTATGCAATGTCCTTGTAAGGTCACAGTGAAATTGTGGAAACTTTGGTAGGAAAAGCAGGATCCAACTCTTCCCCTGAGGCTGGGAAATGATTTGGTTAGGCAGAAAGGAAAAAACTGAAGGAAGTTTGATATTTACATTTGTCACAATGACAAGCTATCAAGTTAGTCATGCAATCAAGTGTGGCATATTTGGAGAACAGCAGGAACCCTGATTGAGATTAAAGGGAGAAATGTTTGTATATATAAGGTGAGATCAGATTATAGATTTTGGATGTCTGGACAGAGTTTACCCTTCATTCTCATTTTTATTGGGGCATCTCTAGGGGTTGATGCAGAGGAGGCAATGGCACCCCACTCCAGTACTCTTGCCTGGAAAATCCCACGAATGGAGGAGCCTGGTAGGCTGCACTCCAGTGTTCTTGCCTGGAGAATCCCAGAGACAGTGGGCCCCCATCTCTGGAGTCGCACAGAGTCGGACACGACTGAAGCGACTTAGCAGCAGCGGCAGCAGCAGCAAGGGTTGATGAGCTAGGGTGCAAGTTTTCTCAATCTCACGACTGACATTTTTGACCAGATAATTTGTTTTGTTATGGGTGGCTGGGCCTGTGTATCATAGGATGTTTAGCAGCATACCTGGCCTCTAATGGATGGTAGTGGCATCTCCCACTTTTCAGATTGCAACAACTAAAAGCTGTTATTGCCAAATGTCTCCTGGGGAACAAAATTACCACGGTTGAGAAACACTAAGCTCCAAAATAATAGAATAATTAGTGTTTAAGAAGGACTGTCCAGCTGTGGTTGTATAGAATAAATTGGAATTTCTTGGGACAGGAGCCTGAGAGAAGGTATTAAGAGGCTAGGTATGGTATATTATTGGGCTTCTTAGGTGGTTCAGTGGTAAAGAATCTGCCTGCCAATGCAGGAGATGTGGGTTCAATCCTTAGGAGAAGGAAATGGCAACCCACTCCAGTATTTTTGCCTGGGTAATGCCATGGACAGAGGATCCTGGTGGGTTCATGGGGTCACAAAAGAGTCAGACACAACTTAGTGACTAAATAACAACCATGGTATATTGTTATAGTAAGGGCCTCCAATAAAGTACATCTCCCTATGTTCATGACCTCATATAATCCCCTCCCCATTGATTTAGGGCTTGGCCGTGTGACTTGCTTTGATCAATGGAATATTAACAAATATGATAGATGCTGAGGCTCAAAAAGCATTTGTGCACTACTACTAAACCTCTTGAAACACTGCCACTATGTGACAAAGCCAATGTGAACCTTCTGAAGACACACGTCCAGCTAGCAGCCAGCACCAACTTCCAAACGTATGAGTGAGGCACTTTAAGACTATGAAGCCACAATAAAGCTACCATGACTACATGATCCCAGGCAAGCCACCAGCAAAACCACCTGCCTGAGCCCTACCCAAGTTGACAGCAATGAAATTATGCAAATGGTTGCTGTTTTAAATTACTTTGTTGTGTTGTTATGAAGTGATAGAAACTATTGTAATATGTCTGAAGTAGATTAAAATCAGTGGAAATGAGAAGTTGTGTACATAAGACATTTGGATAATCCATGTTTCTTGATGACTTTTAAGTGAAGGGGCCTATTGAAAGGACAAAGAAGGTCAAAAGAATACAAGAATTTAAAATGGAGTATATAGGTCAGTGTGTGTTAAGGAAGGAAGTTGCACGAGCAGTATTCAAGAAAATATTTCTGGAAAAAAAAAAGAAAAAGACATTTATGCCTAAACAGTTAAAAATATTAACTCATCTATTTTGAAAAATATAGATACTTATTAATTGCTAACAGAATAATGATAATGTTTCAAAGATTCAGTTTAATAAGTATGTTTGTAAAGCTTTAAAGGCATTACTGAGGTAGCTACTTTTTACTTTATGTGGAAAAATCAATCTTTAGAATAAACAGGAAAGCACATAAACTCAAAATCAATTTATATTGCACTAATAATAAAATTCATTTCAATGTATTAGCTCTCTACTTATACAGAATTATATTCATTTAGCAATTAGATGGCTAAGACTGGAGCTTCTTAATAGAACACCTCATAATTTACCAGTGAAATTTACAGATGGCAAGTATCAGTGGCATTTACAGCTTGACAGATGCTGTGAGTGTTAACCTTATTTGTACTATGCAAGAAGAAACGGTTCTTCAGATGTTTGGCATTTAGCTTTCTATTTAAGAACACTAACTTGAAGAAATGTGTCAGTTAAATCGTCTATTTTTATTATATTAAAAGCAAAGTAGTAAGCAATAAGGAGAATCCAGAATGAGAATAAATGTAATACAGTCATAATTAAAAGAAATGGAAATAAAAATTTAAAAAATGGAGGGAATTGATGTAAATAAAGTAAAACAACTCAAATGCATATTCACAAGGTATGAGAATCCCAAAGGAACATTACATAAGCCGTATGACAGAGTGATGGTCTCTTGAAAATAAGACAAAAATTTTTTATAAAAGGATCAGTTCCATTCAGTTCAGTCACTCAGTCGTGTCTGATTCTTTGCGACTCCATGAACCGCAGCATGCCAGGCCTCCCTGTCCATCACCAGCTCCCGGAGTCTACCCAAACTCATTGTCTGTTGAATCAATGATGCCATCCAACCATTTCATCCTCTGTCATCCCCTTCTCCTGCCCTCAATCTTTCCCAGCATCAGGGTCTTTTCCAATGAGTCAGCTCTTCACATCAAGTGGCCAAAGTATTGGAGTTTCAGCTTCAACATCAGTCCCTCCAATGAACACTCAGGACTGATCTCCTTTAGGATAGACTGGTTGGATCTCCTTGCAGTCCAAGGGACTCTCAAGAGTCTTCTCCAACACCACAGTTCAAAAGTATCAATTCTTTGGTGCTCAGCTTTCTTCACAATCCAACTCTCACATCCATACATGACTACAGGAAAAACCATAGCTTTGACTAGATGGACCTTTGTTGGTAAAGTAATGTCTCTGCTTTTGAATATGCTATCTAGGTTGGTCATAACTTTCCTTCCAAGGAGTAAGCGTCTTTTAATTTCATGGCTGCAATCACCATATGCAGTGATTTTGGAGCCCTCTAAAATAAAATCAGCCACTGTTTCCACTGTTTCCCCATATATTTGCTATAAAGTGATGGGACATATGCCATGATCTTAGTTTTCTGAATATTGAGCTTTAAGCCTACTTTTTCACTCTCCTTTTCACTTTTGAAGATCTTATACCCATTCAGTTCAGTTCAGTTCAGTTCAGTTGCTCAGTTGCGTCCGACTCTGCGACCCCATGAATCACAGCACGCCAAGCCTCCCTGTCCATCACCAACTCCCGGAGTTCACTCAGACTCACGTTCATTGAGTCAGTGATGCCATCCAGCCATCTCATCCTCTGTCGTCCCCTTCTCCTCCTGCCCCTAATCCCTCCCAGCATCAGTCTTTTCTGATGAATCAACTCTTCACGTGAGGTGGCCAAAGTACTGGAGTTTCAGCTTTAGCATCATTCCTTCCATAGAAATCCCAGGGCTGATCTCCTTCAGAATGGACTGGTTGGATCTCCTTGCAGTCCAAGGGACTCTCAAGAGTCTTCTCCAACACCACAGTTCAAAAGCATCAATTCTTCGGCACTCAGCCTTCTTCACAGTCCAACTCTCCCATCCATACATGACCACTGGAAAAACCATACCCATTAAGTAGCCAGTATTAAAGATACAGTAACACTGTTGAAATAAGGGTTTAAGATCAAAATTTAACATGCATCTGCATATATAATTCTCTTAAGGTTTGTTAAAAGGAAAAACAAAAGCTACCTTGGTTCTTATTTAAATATTGCTCTCTGCCAAGAACCAGGCTGGTCCAACTCCGGGGAAAGCAAGGAGGAGGAAGGTGACGAGGATGAGGAGGGGTCTCTGGCTGCTCCCGGGACCTGGCGAGCCCTGACGGGCCTGACAGGACTTCCAGGCACACCTCGGGGGCGAGGGCAAGTTCAGAGTCTGAGTTTGGGGAGAAAGTTTTACTTGCTTGTATCTGGGCCCTGAAAAGGGCACTCTGTAGTTAGAGTGTTGTTACACAGCGATTGGAGATTCTTCCCCGACTTGCTCTAGCAGACCCGGTTTCTCAGCGACTTGGTGACGTCACCTTCTACTCCAGGCCTGTAGGCTGCACCTGAGCGTCAGTCCTGTGGCCTCGCTGTTAGCCAGTTTGGCATTCTGTAGTAGTTTTTGTATTTGTTGTTTTCCTGCTACTGTGTAGAAAACAAGACATTATTGTGCATTTATATTGCTAGACACAGGTATTCATCAATGCCTATTTTACAAGTTCATTCATTTAATTTTCAGATTTAGATGAGGTCATACACTTTATTTCTGATTGATGAAGAATTTCAGACCTAAAAATGTTAAGGGACTTGTCCAGTTAATAAAAGAACATTTGATTCCTAGATGTTGTAAACCAAAAAGCTCTCACTTTTAAACCAAGAATAAAATGATAAAATCATGAAAAATAGACACTCTATTCCTGTGGCTCCTACAGAAATAACATAACATCAAGTTACTTGAGGGAAAGATATTCAGGTTTTAATGAGATTAATTTGTATCTGTCTCTGCCTGGAGTCATGGTAGGTCTTGAGCTATTTTCAGTTCTTCCTCAAGACTACAAACATGTTAATACTAGAAAATGTTTTTCTGCTCTCGGGATTTCTGTTGATATTTTATGGATCTCTGGCTGCCATTGTTAGGAAGATCTGAAAGGTATGATTTTGGTTGGAAGTTCCTGTATTTGGGGCATAAGACTTAGCAAAGTAAATAGCTGCAGAAGGCAGCAGTGGCCTGGCTCACCATTTGCAACTTAGACCTGAGGGCTGGGGCTCCTCCATTCCTCCTCTGCCCAGCTTCTCCCTCCAGTTTGGAAAGTTTGGAGTATGCTGGGCATGGAAGGTGACTCATTGCAGTATAAGATGGCTTGTGCAGACAATGTGTAGTGTGTGATACCCATCTTTTCTCATTTATTTACAAATGAGTGAAAATGCAGTACTTTCACCAGGGAAGTAGAAAAATTTAAACTTTGCTATAAGCCATATACTTTGAATCATCTTTCATCTGTAAAAACCTTGGTTTGGGTCCAGCTGGTTGAAAAAGGTAACAACGTTAGGAATAAGGAGAGGTGAGCCCACACCACATTTTATACACACACACATTGAATTACTTTTCAGAGTTGTCAAGTCTCAGTAGGAAATATTTGATACAACTTTCAAATGGTCAAAATAACCTTAAGGTCATTGTTAAACCAGGACTTAATATCATTGGTGACATTATTATTATCACAGTGCTCTTCCAACTCTTCCTAAGTGATTAAACTTAACGTCACCAGTGTCATTTGGTAGACTTGTGTCCTAAGCCCTACAACTGTTTTCTGTGAGATTAACAAGTACAATATTTGCCTTACTGTACGTGTTCAAGTAGAGAAGAACTGAACTGAGTTGCTTCATCTGATTGCTTACTTGGCAGCCATTAGCTGTTTGGGTAAATTGGGTTGCTTCTATTCCATGTTCTCATACAGCTGTTCACCTTCCCTTCCTCCCATTCAAATGTGATTTAAAAAAAGAAAACCTTTTTATCATTGACAGTGTTATTGCCATTATTTCAGCCAAATTTTCCTGCACACATTAGAGTGCCGTTTTGTGCCAGGCACTGTCTTACACGCTGTCCTAGGTCCCTGTGAGACAAAGAGGGAGA
This sequence comes from Madoqua kirkii, assembly GCA_006408675.1. Classification (NCBI taxonomy): domain Eukaryota; kingdom Metazoa; phylum Chordata; class Mammalia; order Artiodactyla; family Bovidae; genus Madoqua; species Madoqua kirkii. Next base: position 17,219 of record SJYC01021245.1, on the reverse strand, counting down.
GGATATGTAGTTTTGTTACCAAAAAAGGGGTCTGGCTGCTTGCTGTTTAAAAGCCAATAAAGAGGCCAGGTTGGTGGAAAGTTTGCTTTATTTCAGATGCTGACAATGGGTGTGAGGGGTTGGACATCTGTTCAAAGGCCAAGTCCTGCCACCCCACTCCTCCACCCCCCAGAAGCAGAGGTAAGTAAGAGCTTTTATAGACAGAGGGAGGCACCATGCCAAAAAAGTCATCTCTCACAGTTGTCTTTCAATTGGTCATCAGTGGTCTGACCAGTGTCATCTTGGTTGTTTTAAGTATAGTACTTTGGCCACCTCATGCAAAGAGTTGACTCATTGGGAAAGACTCTGATGCTGGGAGAGACTGGGGGCAGGAGGAGAAGGGGATGACAGAGGATGAGATGGCTGGATGGCATCACCAACTCAATGGACATGAGTTTGAGTGGACTCTGGGAGTTGGTGATGGACAGGGAGGCCTGGCGTGCTGCAATTCATGGGGTAACAAAGAGTTGGACACGACTGACAGACTGAACTGAACTGAACTGAATCTTCAATACCAACCAGGGTCAATTTCTTTCCATTTCTTTGAGGCCAAATCTCAGAACTGTGGCACCTTATTTTGTGGCTACAGTCTGGTTATCATGTAGTTAATTTCTTCCACCTGGTGGGGGTTTCAGTCTCTACAAGACAGCTCACAGGATATGGCTCAGAATATTATCTATAGTCCTTGAGAAGGAACTAAAGGCCATTGACTTTGCTTAACGAGTACATTATTATTTGGTCTCCTTGGACTGCTTTAATTTCTGCAAGTTCTCATTTCTCTGGTTAAATTTATTCTTTGACTAAAGCTTTTCCAAAGATAAAAGAGGCATTCAGGTGCAAGGACCATAGCGTCCTGCTCCATTTTGATTTGTGCTCTCAAGAATTTCATAGTGTGAGTCAAACATTTCTCACAAATTTCCTTGAAGAGCTTGTAAAGGCAGGAGAGTTATTTGCAGGAAGCTCCATATATTGTGGGCATAGCCTGACCAACAGACAGAACAGGAACTTTCTTTAAAGTCTTATTGAATTCTTATCTTAAAAAATCATGTACCATATTTGTTCATTTTAGTCTATATTGGGGCTTGTTTTAACTTAAAATGTTATATTTTCTTCCAAGGGGAAAATTCTCTCTCTGGGAAGGTGTGCCATTTCATCTGGTGGTTTAGTTTCCCACCTGGCATTCCATCTCCCCCCAGGGAGAAGAACTGAACTGAACTGTCACATGCCTATCCTGGGAGGTATTCATGTACAGTTTGAGGAGAATATGAGAACGTTTGGTTCCTGTAGAGGCAAAATGTAGTGATGATTTCCATTTCAAAGATAAATTCAAGCTCTTAGATCAAAATATTAAGCAAATGTGGGTTAAATTTCTCAGTCATCAATAATGGTGATAATGAGAAAATAATATTGCATTGGGAAATAATAAAAATGATCTCTGGGATGTTGTTAATACATTCTTAAGTTCATTTCTTCTTAGAAAGCTGATTGACTCTTTTCCTTAAAGGCAAGGAGGGGAGTATCTTGAGTAGGCATGTAATCTGTTGACTTGAGCTGGGCCGGTGTAAATGGTTAAGAGGGTCAGGCTGGGCTGTCACCACTTCCTAGTAAGCTGGAATGAGGTCAACTGATAGGTTAAACCAGAATGGGCAAGGCAATGTAGTTATGTAAGAGAACTCTGGAAGGAGGATTGTATTAGGCCGAAAAAGTGTATGAAGTGGTTGGAGAATGTCTGGGGAGAAACAGAGAGCAGACCTGTAATAACCTAGCCTAGCCAATTTCTGGTGCCAGGGGCATCATCTTGATGAAAGTGGGGTTTATACCTAGTAGGTACTTAGTAAATGTACTCAGTATTTGCTGAATGAATCAAATAAACCTGTGTTCTTTGATTCCTTGCTTCATATACTGAGACTGCAGCTCATGCTGCCTGCTTTCTCTTCTTTCGTTGGTTGCCTCTCTATACTTTGGGAAAAGGAAATGGCAACCCACTCCAGCATTCTTGCCTGGGAAATGCCATGGCCAGAAGAGCCTGGCAGGCTATAGTCCAGAGGGTTGCAAAGAGTCAGATACAACTGAGTGACGGAGCATGCATCCCTGTACTTTCCAGTTCCTAATGACAGCTGGTATGTTCTGAGACTGGCAAGGAGAGAAGGATATAGGGTGTGTGTGTGTGCATATGGGCGCATATGTGTGCACTTACACACACACATGCATATTGAGCATTTGACTGAGGCAGGTGCATGGCAGGAGTTCATCTCTGAGTGAGAGCCAAAACTTTTCAGACTTTTCTCATTTTCATTTGTAGTGATAATGTCATTTGTGGACTGATTCACATCAATAAATTAAGTTAGAATCCCACATCCTCAGAAGCAGAGACACAGGGTTCCAGCAGCACTGGAACCACAGTGCATTTGTGACTGGGCACTGATTTCCCCCCATAACCAGACCGCACTCAGAGTGGGTGCTCCCAGTGTAGTAGCGGTTAGTGTGATCTGGTGACCTGCCAGACAGGGCTGGGGTGGGATTTGCTAGGCACTAAAATTGAACCTGTGTGGTCAGCTCTTTCCCATGATTTGTATCCTTTCTGCATGTACAATGTTGAGTCTTCTGCTGAATAATTTAAAATCAAGAAATTTAGTTGGGAAGAACCGAAACTACCCATGTGTGACCTGGATATGAGTTGTCAAATGGTTTATTTCAGCCTGACAAATAACTATAAAGATGATGACTAAAATAGAGAGGAGAAGAGCAACAAGTTCCACAGGGCCAGACCCACTTCACTAGGAGATTTTAAAAAACACACACACAGCTACAAGTGGGCAGAGGCATAGTTTCAGCGCTGGTCAGGGTTTCCTCTACATTTCCCTTTCTTGGGTTTCACTTTAGGGCTTTTCCCACTTTGCCTACATGATATTGTGCTTTGCAAGATGGGAAAGGGAGAGAAGAGAGGTGAATGCCAAGAGAAATAAACACAGAGAGAGGGTTGGAGACACAGAGTGAGGCCTCAGTTTCCCCTCTTTTCCTGCTCAATGACGTTATGGCCCTGAGGCAGATTTTGATGTGAGAGTTAAATCGGCTCTTCTCTGGTTGAGCTCAGCTCTTGAGTATCTTCCAAATGTGAGCATCTGGGTGCTTTGGAGTGTGTTTATAGTGTTTGAGGATAAAAATCCATTTCCTTCACTCATATGGCCAGTAGTGTCTGATGCTCATCCAAGGAGATAAAATATTTGTTCCGGCCTTGAGACATAATGGTGGGTTGACCCTTAGTCCTGGAAGAAGTTCAGGGGTGTTTTTGACTGTGTGTGATGCTTTCCTTTGGCACTGGCTTTGGACCCCATCAGTGTGCTAGCCATGAGTTTTCCAGTTAGTCTCTGCCTTTTATGCATTCAGAACAGGAGGTATATAGAGATAGATATACAGATAAATGAATATCTTTATGTATCTTTATCTGTGTATCTCTCTATGTATATTTTCTAACTGTTGCTGGTATGTTGCTTTTTGTTTTCTCTCTTCAGTATATCCTCTATCACAATTACTATATTACCCTACTCCGAGTGGGAGAAACCTGTCTGTTAAGACAACAGCTCTATCTTGAAGCTTTCAAACCTTGCTCCTGGACCCAGCAGGAGTCTGTGTGTGGCTTGGTTTTTATGAGCTCTGCTTGCTGATGGTGACCCTTTCTGATTCTAATATTTGAGTTATATCTCAAGATAGTAATTTCTTTTTGGCCTCCTGGCCCTAGAAAGGTATTCTGGCTTTCGCATCCTTAGGGAACTGTCAGTGTTGGCGCTGGGACAATGGCTGGCTCTGATGCTCAGACCTCACTGATTTTTGCGAGTTTGTTGTCAGATTTTGATGAGAGATTGTTTACTCTGCCTTACGGTGTGGACTAAAAGAGAAATGCTTAAAATGGGGTGTCACTGGAAGACTGTGTTCCAAGAACCACAGACTCTTTTCTGACTTGTTTTTTAGCCTGAAGTTTTCATTTACTCCTATCTTGAATCACTGTTCAAATTTATAGTCATACTACTCTTGTCACTTTGAGCACATAAACATCTTTTCCTGTTTTTCCATTTCTTCCCAGCTTACATGATCTTATTTCACTTGTGAAATAGAAGTAGCTGAATCAGGCTAATCTGCTTTGAATGGAAGCGTGGTGGCTGATGGCAGAGAGACCTTTTAGATGATAGGAGAGGTTAAGTTGCTGTAGTGATTTAAATGTCTACTTTTTTCTCCTGAGAGAGTATATACCATATACTTTCTTGCTTCATGTGTAGCTTGTTAAAGCTTAGGTGGCATCTGACTGTGGTATGTCTTCGGAAAGAAGAAATGGGAAGAGATTTTTATCACGGTATGCAGGCTGCTTCCATCTGGCTATACTGGTCTCATGCCACATTGTGAAAGGGAAAGTAAGCACTGTTTCAACTGAGGAAAGTTGTAACGGTGGAATAACACGTATGATTTCTTTGAAATCAGTTCTTCGAAAGGACAGTTTCATTGCTTTAGCTTGTGAATATTTGGGGTCTTCCAAATTTGTAATTGCTTTTGTCAGAGTAATTACAAAAAGAGAAAAGGAATTTTAAACCTTAAGACCTTAGTCTGTATTTCTTAATATAAAGATGTATAGATGCAGTAGCTCAGGCATCTTTCTATAATTCTTTCTCTAACTCCCTCAGTATTCACATGCCTGCTGGTGTCCCAGGCACTAGAATGGTGCTGACCTTTCAGAAGCTTATTGTTTCACCTTTTAAAATACCCAGGAGTTTCTGACACTTGAAGGATCTAGGATGCTATATAATAAATAGAAAAATACCGCTAGGTACAACCTCGGACTATGTCAACAATGCTTCTCAAGTCAGGGGTCCTTCGGGTCTTTACTTGTATGCATGGGAGTCTTAGAAGATTAAATATTTTTGTTTTCATTTTATGTTATCATTATATGATAATATAAAATAAATTAATCTGAGAACATTTGCAATCATCCGAATGACTCTTACATGAAAGACTTGACTACACCATTTCAAAACCTGCCTCTGTTTTTCAGATTGATTGTGTGGCACCTGCAGCACTACAGTCTTTGTCATGGGCTGATGAAGAAGGCACGCCAGTGGGCTTAGTGTAAATGACGTATCCATGTAAATCAAAGTGACTGACACACTGAGGGTTGGGTTGTCTGTGTTCCCAATAGAAAAGTAATGGGGGAATGGGGTTTTAGTCCTGTAAATGTGGCTCAAAAGTGCAGCTCTCAAGCTGCCAGTACTTGCTGACATTAGCTGTGGGGATGTAGTTTCAGCAGAGGTGAAACCCTTATAAGATTAAATGAATGTTGCTAATTATCATTCCATTGGTTTTGTAAATGTGTGTTGGGCACATAAACTGTTTTGGCGCTATCAGTATAAGTAGCAGATTCTTTACCAGCTCAGCTACCAGGGAAGCCCTTAAAAAGAAAAAACTATTACATATTATATACATATATAACTATACAGTCCCTGGAATTCTCCAGGCCAGAATACTGGAGTGGGGTAGCCTTTCCCTGCTCCAGGGGATCTTCCCAAACCAGGGATTGAACCCAGGTCTCCCACATTGCAGGTGGATTCTTTACCAGCTGAGCCACAAGGGAAGCCCATAAGTAGCTTGCATCTGGTTTATGTTTGTTCATAGTTAAGTAGCATGATACAAACAATGTTTACATCATTTCTAGAGTCCTTGGGAAATGTTTTCTTTAATAAGGTCTGTATGTTACTCAAGTATAAAAAATACTGTTCTAAAGGAACTTGAACTCTTCAAGAACTGTAAAAGATGAAAACATTATTTTTTCCATTTTTCTTGCTTATTGATCTTGTCTGTCATTTAAATTGAGGGCATGATATTGTTAAAGAATTTCATCTTAAATTGGTGCCAGTCTTATGGATCATCTTTGTCTTTTGCCCACAGAAGAAACTCCTCTTGGCTTTTCCCTCTGTCATTCAATTCCTTCATTTAAAAAAACATGTTTTTTTTTTTTTTTACATCTACTTGTGCCTAGGATGGCACTAAGAACTGTGTGCTTTAAATCATATCCAGTCAAAAATCAAAGTTTCTTGGTCAGTTACTCTCTTTCCAGAGGTGATGGCACCACTGAGTGTAATGAGTGGGACTCACAAGGTAGATAGTCTGGGCTGAGCTCTCACTAGAGGTCAGAAACCAAGCAGACCAACTAAATTCAGGGGGTTTCTTCCTCTCTTCAGTAGGGAAATTATCTTCATTTATCTTGTGAGGTGGTGTTATAGTTTAGCAAGAGAGACTCTAGGCCCTGGTCGGATTATCTCCTGGTCCCCCCTCCCATCTTCACTATCTCATGGATTATGTGGTGTCATGAATGGGGGGACTTAAAACCTCTGGGTCATTCAGGAAACATTGACTTGTTAGAGTGGCGTTGGGGCACAGTAACATCATTTCTAGAGTCCTTGGGAAATGTTTTCTTTAATAAGGTCTGTATGTTACTCAAGTATAAAAAATACTGTTCTAAAGGAACTTGAACTCTTCAAGAACTGTAAAAGATGAAAACATTATTTTTTCCATTTTTCTTGCTTATTGATCTTGTCTGTCATTTAAATTGAGGGCATGATATTGTTAAAGAATTTCATCTTAAATTGGTGCCAGTCTTATGGATCATTTTGTCTTTTGCCCACAGAAGAAACTCCTCTTGGCTTTTCCCTCTGTCATTCAATTCCTTCATTTAAAAAAACATGTTTTTTTTTTTTTTTACATCTACTTGTGCCTAGGATGGCACTAAGAACTGTGTGCTTTAAATCATATCCAGTCAAAAATCAAAGTTTCTTGGTCAGTTACTCTCTTTCCAGAGGTGATGGCACCACTGAGTGTAATGAGTGGGACTCACAAGGTAGATAGTCTGGGCTGAGCTCTCACTAGAGGTCAGAAACCAAGCAGACCAACTAAATTCAGGGGGTTTCTTCCTCTCTTCAGTAGGGAAATTATCTTCATTTATCTTGTGAGGTGGTGTTATAGTTTAGCAAGAGAGACTCTAGGCCCTGGTCGGATTATCTCCTGGTCCCCCCTCCCATCTTCACTATCTCATGGATTATGTGGTGTCATGAATGGGGGGACTTAAAACCTCTGGGTCATTCAGGAAACATTGACTTGTTAGAGTGGCGTTGGGGCACAGTGCCAGTCTCTGCTTTATCTGCTGGGGTCAGGGACAGATGCTGCCATGCAGGATGTACGCCCAGTGTTGCCAGCAATGCTAGCTTATGAAGCATGGTGAAACATCCAACCTTTCCATATAAGCTTCAAATTTTGCATATTTTGTGAGGTGGAAAAGATACTGTTTCCAGTTTAAAGTCCCTGTTTCCTACATGTGAACATGCCCTGGTAAATTCAAGTGTCAGTTGTGAACTTGCTTTGAAGACTTGGTGGGCTGAACTTGCTTCGAAGACCTGTGGTTCAATGGTGCCCTAACTTAGAACTTTAATCATGTTACTTGTTCCCCTTCCAATTTTGTGGGATAGTATTTTGACCCAAAGGTAGTCTGTCTTTGCTCTCTCTTTCACTCTTGGATGTTCTTGTACTTTTTAGATTTACCTTGTTCAGGCTCAACAGATATTGCTGTACAGTATTTTCTGCCTCCAGATTATGCTGCTCTATTAGATGTGTTCTTGGGGGAGGAAGGCTGAGCTCGAAAGCTTTGAGATAACCAGAACACCCTTTATCCCACTGTCTTGCCTTATCTTCATTTAAAGCTAAAAGTACTTATCTGTCACATTTCTAAAGATGTTAAAAAATCAATTTGAATGGCATTATTTCTGATTAAAAATAAGGAAATTCAGCGATGAGAGTTATGTTTTCTGGTACCACAGTGGTATTTCCTTTCATTGTTGGGATATTTTGTCCTTCAGGTTAAAAAAAAACCAACAACTTTTAGGGGATGAAAAGGTGCTCAACATCACTAGTCATCAGAGAAGTACAGATCAAAATTGAAGTGAAATATAATTTCATATCTGCTATGATGGCTGTTACCAAAACACAGAATGTAGTAAGTGCTAGTGAGAATGTTGAGAAATTGGGAACTTTGTACACTGTTGCTGGGAATGAAAAGTGCGGCCACTATGGAAAACAATATGGAGATTCCTCAGAAAAATTAGAAATAGAACTACCATATGATTCATAGAGCTAAAGGACTGAAATCAGCATCTTGAAGAGACATCTGTACACCTGTGGCATTTGCAGCACTAGTCACAGTAGCCAAGAGGTGGTAACATTTCAAGCATTCATTGACAGACAAATGAAGAAAGAAAATGGAATGTACACATACAATGCAATATCATTCTGTATGACAACATGGGTGGACCTTGAGGACATTATACTAAGTGAAATAAACCAGTCACAGAAGGACCAAGCATGTGTAATTCCACTTACATGAGGTATCTAAAGTAGCCAGCTATTAGAAAGTATAATGATGGTTGCCAGAGGCTAGGGGATTGGGAAAGGAAGAGTTGCTGTTCAGTAGTTTATAGTTTCCAGAGAAGGCAATGGCACTCCACTCCAGGACTCTTGCCTGGAAAATCCCATGGGTGAAACAGCCTGGTGGGCTGCAGTCCATTGGGTTGCTAAGAGTTGGACACTACTGAGCGACTTTACTTTCACTTTTCACTTTCATACATAGGAGAAGGAAATGGCAACCCACTCCAGTGTTCTTGCCTGGAGAATCTCAGGGACAGGGGAGCCTGGTGGGCTACCGTCTAAGGGGTCACACAGAGTCGGACATGACTGAAGCAACTTAGCAGCAGCAGCAGTTTATAGTTTCAGTTGTTTAACATGAACAAGCTCTAGAGGTTTTCCATGTGGTATATGCAGGTCAGGAACCAACAGTTAGAACTGGACATGAAACAACAGACTGGTTTTATATAGGAAAAGGAGTATGTCAAGGCTGTATATTGTCACCCTGCTTATTCAACTTATATGCAGAGTACATCATGAGAAACGCTGGACTGGAAGAAGCACAAGCTGGAATCCAGATTGCCGGGAGAAATATAAAAAACCTCAGATATGCAGATGACACCACCCTTATTGCAGAAAGTGAAGAGGAACTCAAAAGCCTCTTGATGAAACTGAAAGAGGAGAGTGAAAAAGTTGGCTTAAAGCTCAACATTCAGAAAATGAAGATCATGGCATCTGGCCCCATCACTTCATGGGAAATAGATGGGGAAACAGTGGAAACAGTGTCAAACTTTATCTTTTTGGTCTCCAAAATCACTGCAGATGGTGATTGTAGCCATGAAATTAAAAGATACTTACTCCTTGGAAGGAAAGTTATGACCAACCCAGACAGCATATTAAAAAGCAGAGACATGACTTTGCCAACAAAGGTCCGTCTAGTCAAGGCTATGGTTTTTCCAGTGGTCATGTATGGATGTGAGAGTTGGACTGTGAAGAAAGCTGAGCACAGAAGAATTTATGCTTTTGAACTGTGGTGTTGGAGAAGACTCTTGAGAGTCCTTTGGACTGCAAGGAGATCCAACCAGTCCATTCTAAAGGAGATCAGATCTGGGATTTCTTTGGAAGGAATGATACTAAAGCTGAAACTCTAATACTTTGGCCACCTGATGCTAAGAGTTGACTCATTGGAAAAGACTCTGATGCTGGGAGGGATTGGGAGCAGTAGGACAAGGGAACAACAGAGGATGAGATAGCTGGATGGCATCACTGACTCGATGGACGTGAGTTTAAGTGAACTCTGGGAGTTGGTGATGGACAGGGAGGTCTGGCGTGCTGAGATTCACTGGGTCGCAGAGTCGGACACAACTGAGTGACTGAACTGAACTGAGCTGATGGTGTACTTGACAATACATTATACTTGCAAGTTTATTAAGGAGATAGGTATCACATTATATGTTTCTGTATACTTGCAAGTTTGTTAAAAAGGTAGTTATCACATTATATATTTTTAGACACAAGAAAAGCAAACATTATGGAAATATGAAATTTCTTTTTTATAGAGATACGAAATTTGGATAGCCACAAATGATCTGTGTCTTGTATCTTTTTGGATCAGTACCAAATACAAACTCCACCAAGGGCTGTCCCTTTGCTTTCTCTGGTCTCACTGTGTAGCACGTGGGATCTTAGTTGCCTCACCAGGGATTGAACCTAAGCCCTCTGGATTGGAAGCACAGTCTTAACTAGTGAACCACCAAAGAAGTCCCAAGGGTTGCCCTTCAAAGATACTCACATCTGTTTTTGTTTTCTTTTCCTTTGAGGTGGGGGCACCCCAGTTGGTGCAGTGGTAAAGAATCTACATGCCAAGGCAGGAGATGCAAGAGACACAGGTTTGATCCTTGGGTTGGGAACATCACTGGAGAAGGAGATGGCACTCTATTCAGTATTCTTGCCTGGAAAATTTCTTGGGCAGAGAAGCCTGGTGGCCTACAGTCCATGGGGCTGCAAAGAGCTCGACATGAATGAGTGGCTTAGCACATACATACATATGAGCCATGATACCTGCTTGTGATCCTTTATAACTACGCAATTATGGAGCCTACCTAAGTGGCCTTTTTGTCATAATGATATCTCTGACCTAGAGTATTATGTCTGGCTAGAAAACAAAAAAGTGCAAGTGAGTTATTCATTCTGAAACCTGAATGCAGTGGTAGAAGTCTCCCCTGCCAGGAGCCTCCTTGGTCCCCAGGTGGAGGGTCCCCAGGTGGAGGGTCAGGGAGGTTGTGGCAGCATGGGCTGGCTTGTTGCCAGTCCCTTAGGTATGGTGGCTGTACAGTTCATCCCTTCATGTGACAGTCACCTCATAATTCTTTCCTGTAAAACAGAGTTACAGTCTACTCTGGCTGAGGTATAAGAATTTGTGAGGAGTCAACTGACATTTGCTTAGAAAATCCATGTTTTAGGATGTTCATAGGTCATGTTTTCAGACAAACATGCCATAAACTAGTGTTAGCCTTTGTGATGCAAATAGTTTTTCTTTTCCTTCTTGCGATCTGTTGGCACAGCATGTACTTCAGCCTGGCAGATATGGTTAGCTTGGGGATGTTAATGAATGAATTATAGTATATGAATTTCTGCTCTAACGTAGTGTATGCATTCCAGAAAAACCTAATATTCTGCAAAGACACATAGGACATATGGGAAAAAAAGTAGGAATGGGGCCAGTCTCTCCATATCTGTATAGCTTTGCAACCAGAATACTCAAAAAATAGTAACCATCCTAATAAGATGTTAGAACAATAGTAAGTCCCATGTTAGATTCTTAATAGAGACAAAACAATCCAGAATACCAGTGCAGAATAAACTGTTGTTTTAAAAAATTATTTATTTTTAATTGAAGGATAATTGCTTTACAGAATTTTGTTGTTTTCTGTCAAACCTCAACATGAATCAGCCATAGGTATACATATACCTGCTCCCTTTTGAACCTCCCTCCCATCTCCCTCCCCATCCCACCACACTAGGTTGATACAGATCCCCTGTTTGAGTTTGCTGAGCCATACAGCAAATTCCCATTGGCCATCTATTTTACATAAGGTAATGTAAGTTTCCACGTTACTCTTTCCACACATCTCACCCTCTCCTTCCCTCTCCCCATGTCCATAAGTCTATTCTCTATGTCTGTTTCTCCATTGTTGCCCTGCAAATAAATTCTTCAGTACCAGTTTTCTAGATCTGTATATATGTGTTAAAATATGATATTTCTCTCTTTCTGACTTACTTCACTCTGTATAATAGGTTCTAGGTTCATCCACCTCATTAGAAAACTGGGTTTACGTAAAGAAAAATACCGAGTCATTATAAGGTAACACATATACATGGCATTGAAGACATAGGTAAGTAGACAACTACCTGTAGATCCAACGAAGGTACAAGATCGATAGCATTTATCACGACGTTACTTGTACACATAAAAAGTCAAAACCAAAGGTGTCTCATATACGGATCCTCACCCTAAGGACCCAGTATACTACCAAAATAAGGAGCTAAAAATTCCTAACTCCATACCGTCTTCCGTAGTGGCTGTATCCATTTACATTCCCACCAACAGTGCAAAAGTGTTCCCTTTTCTGCACACCCTACTAGCATTTATTGTTTGTAGACTTTTGGATGAGGGCCATTCTGACTGATATGAGGTGATACCTCATTGTAGTTCTGATTTGCATTTTCTAATGATGAGTGATGTTGAGCATCTTTTCATGTGTTTGTTAGCTATTTGTATGTCTTCTTTGGAGAAATGTCTGTTTAGGTCTTTTTCCCACTTTTTGATTTTTTTTTCTTTCTTTCTGGTATTGAGTTGTATGAGGTGCTTGTATATTTTGGAAATTAACCCTTTATCAGTTGTTTCATTTGCTATTATTTTGTCCTATTCTGACGGTTGTCTTTTCACCTTGCTTATAGTTTCCTTTGCTGTTCAAAAGCTTTTAAGTTTAATCAGGTCCCACTTGTTTACTTTTGTTTTATTTCCATTATTCTAGGAGGTGAGTCGTAGAGGATCTTGCTTTGATTTATGTCATCGAGTGTTCTGCCTATATTTTCCTCTAAGAGTTTTATAGTTTCTGGTCTTACATTTAGGTCTTTAATCCATTTTGAATTTATCTTTGTGTATGGTGTTAGGAAGTGTTCTAATTTCATTCTTTTACATGTAGCTGTCTAGTTTTCCCAGCATCATTTACTGAAGAGGCTGTCTTTGCCCCATTGTATATTCTTGCTTCCTTTGTCAAAAATAAGGGCCCCGTAGGTGCATGGGTTTGTTTCTGGGCTTTCTATCTTGTTCCATTGGTCTATATTTCTGTTTTTGTGTCAGTACTGTCTTGATGACTGTAGCTCTGTGGTATAATATGATGTCAGGAAGGTTAATTCCTCTAGTTCCATTCTTCTGTCTCAAGACTGCTTTGGCTATTCGGGGTCTTTTGTGTTTCCATATGAACTGTGAAATTTTTTATTCTACTTCTGTGAAAAATGCCATTGGTAATTTGATAGGGACCACACTGAGTCTGTAGATTGTGTTTGGTAGTATAGTCATTTTCACAGTATTGATTCTTCCTACCCAGGAACATGGAATATCTCTCCATCTGTTTATGTCATCTTTGATTTCTTTCATTAGTGTCTTATAATTTTCTGTGTGCAGTTCTTTTGCCTCCTTAGGTAAATTTGTTCTTAGATGTTTAATTCTTTTCGTTGCAGTGGTAAAGAGGATTGCTTCCTTAATTTCTCATTCTGATTTTTCATTGTTGTCATATAGAAATGCAATTGATTTCTGTATATTAATTTTGTATCTTGAAACTTTGCTAAATTCACTGATTAGCTCTAGTAATTTTCTGATACCATCTTTAGGGTTTTCTATGTACAGTATCATGTCATCTGCAAACAGTTAGATCTTTACTTCTTCTTTTCCAATTCTTTTATTTCTTTTCCTTTTTCCATTCTGATTGCTGTAGCTAGAACCAGAACTATGTTGAATAATAGTGGTGAAAGTGGACTCCCTTGTCTTGTTCCTGATCTTAGGGGGAATGCTTTCAGTTTTTCACCATTGAGAATAATGTTTGCTTTAGAGTTATCATATATGGCCTTTAGTATGTTGAGGTAGGTTTCTTTTATGCCAATTTTTGAAAGAGTTTTAACCATGAATGGATGCTGAATTTTTTCAAAGGCTTTTTCTGCATCTATTAAGATTATCATATGGTTTTTATCTTTCAGTTTGTTAATATGGTATATCACATTGATTTATTTGTGTATATTGAAGAATCTTTGAAACCCTGGAATAAATCCAATTTGATCATGGTGTATGAGCTTTTTGATGTGTTGCTGAATTCTGTTAGCTAAAATTTTGCTGAGGATTTTTGCATCTATGTTCATCAGTGATATTGGTGTGTAGTGTTCTTTTTGTGTGTTGCCTTTGTCTGGTCTTGGTATCAGGGTAATGGTGAGCTCGTAGAATAAGTTTGGAAGTGTTCCTTCCTCTGCAATTTTTTGAAAGAGTTTTAGAAGTATAGGCATTAGTTCTACTCCTAATGTTTGATAGAATTCTCCTGTAAAGCTATCTGGTCCTGGGCTTTTGTTTTCTGGGGGGATTTTTGAGCACAGCTTCAATCTCAGTGCTTGTAATTGAGTTGTTCCTAATTTCTATTGCTTCCTAGTTCAGTCTTGGAAGATTGAACTTTTCTAAGAATCTGTCCATTTCTTCCAGGTTATCTATTTTATTGCCATATAATTGTTCATAATAGTCTCTTATAATCCTTTGTATTTCTGCATTGTCTGTTGTAACCTCTCCTTTTTCATTTCTAATTTTGTTGATTTGATTCTTCTCTTTTGTTTTCTTGATGAGTTTGGTAAAGTTTTATCAATTTTCTTTATCTTCTCAAAGAACCAGCTTTTATTTTTATGAATGCTTACTATTGTTTCTTTCATTTCTTTTTCATTTATTTCTGCTCAGATCTTTATGATTTCTTTCCTTATATTAATTGTTGTTGTTCTTTTTCCAGTTGTTTTAGGTGTAAAGTTAGGTTGTCTTTTGGATGCTTTTCTTGCTTCTTGAGGTAGAATTGTATTGCTATACAATTCTCTCAGAACTGTTTTTGCTGCATCCCATAGGTTTTGAGTTATCATGTTTTCATTGTCATTTGTTTCTAGAAATTTTTTGATTTCCCTTCTGATTTCTTCAGTAACCTGTTGGTTATTTAGAAACGTGTTGTTTAGTCTCCATATGTTTATGTTTCTTACATTTTTTTTCTTGTAATTGATATCTAGCCTCATAGCATTATGTTCAGAGAAGATGTTTGATATGATTTCAATTTTCTTAAATTTGCTGAGGTTTGATTTGTGACCCAAAATGTGGTCTATCCTGGAGAATGTTCCATGTGCACCTGAGAAGGTGTATTCTGCATATGGATGGAATGTCCTGAAGATATCAATGAAATCCATCTCATCTAATGTGTCATTTACGACTTGTGTTTTCGAACTAATTTTCTGTTTTGATGATCTGTCCATTGGTGTGAGTGAGGTATTCAAGTCTCCTACTATTATTGTGTTATTCAATTTCTCCTTTTATGTCTATTAGTGTTTGTGTTATGTATTGAGATGCTGCTATGTTGGGTGCATAGATATTTACAATTGTGTCTTCCTTTTGGATTGATCCCTTGATCGTTATGTAGTATCCTTCCTTATCTTTTGTAATCTTCTTTATTTTAAGATCTATTTTGTCTGATAAGAGGATTGCTACTCTAGCTTTCTTTTGCTTCCCATTTGCATGGAATATATTTTTCCATCCTCTCACTTTCAGTCTATATGTGTCTTTAAGTCTGAAGTGGGTTTCTTGTAGACAGCAAATATGTGGGTCTTGTTTTTGTATCCATTCAGCCAGTTTGTGTCTTTTGATTGGAGCATTTAATCCATTTACATTTAAAGTAATTATTGATATATATTATCCTGTTGCCATTTTCTTAATTGTTTGGGGTTGATTTTGTAAATCTTTTTTCTTCTGTTTTATTTCTTGACTATATGAGTCCCTTTAACATTTGCTGTAAAGCTGGTTTCATGGTACTGAATTCTCTTGAGTTTTGCTTGTTTGAAAGCTTTTTATTCTTGCATTAGTTTTGAATGAGATCCTTGCTGGGTACAGTAATCTTGGTTGTAGATTTTCCCCTTTCAATATTTTAAATATATCCTGCCATTCCTTTCTGGCCTGCAGAGTTTCTGCTGAAACATCAGCTGTTAAGCGTATGTTGTATGTTACTTGTTGCTTCTCCCTTGCTGCTTTTAATATTCTTTTTTTGAGTTTAGTCTTTGTTAGTTGGATTAGTGTTTGTCTTGGCATGTTTCTCCTTGGTGTGTATCCTTTATGGGACTCTTTGGGCCTCTTGCACTTGACTGACTATTTCCTTTTCCATGTTGGGGAAATTTTCAAGTGTAATCTCTTCAAAGATTTTATCATATTCTTTCTTTTTCCCTTCTTCTTCTGGGACCCTTATAATTCGAATGCTGGTGCATTTGATATTGTGCCAGAGGTCTCTGAGACTATCCTCGTTTTTTTTTTTTTTCATTCTTCTTACGTTATTCTGCTCTGCAGAAGTTATTTCCACCATTTTACCTTCCAGCTCACTGATTTGTTCTTCTGTTTCAGATATTCTGCTATTGATTCCTTCTAGAGCATTTTTAATTTCAGTAATTGTGTTGTTTGTCTCTGTATGTTTATTCTTTAATTCTTCTAGGTCTTTGTTAATTGATTCTTACATTTTCTCCATTTTGTCTTCAAGGTTTTTGATCATCTTTTCTATCATTATTCTTAAATCTTTTTCAGGGAATTTGCCTATTTCCTCTTCATTTCTTTGGACTTCTGTGTTTTTAGTTTGTTTCTTCTTTTATGTAGTATTTCTCTGCCTTTTCCTTTTTTTTTTTAAGTTATTGTGTTTGAGGTCTCCTTTCCCCAGGCTTCAGGGAAAGGTGAATTCCTTCCTTAAAGAAGGTTGATTTCTTTCTTCCTTTTGGTTTCTGCCTTCCTAAGATTGGTCCAGTGGTTTGTGTAAGCTTCATATAGGTTTTTATTTGTTTGTTTTTCCTTTGATGGGCAAGGTTGAGTGAGGTGGTAATCCTGTCTGTTGATGATTTGGTTTATGTTTTTGTTTTGTTGTTGTTTAGATGAGGCATCCTGCACAGGGTGCTACTGGTGGCTGGGTGATGCAGGGTCTTGTATTCCAGTGGTTTCTTTTGTGTGAGTTCTCCCTATTTGATACACCCTTAGAGTTAGTTCCCTGATAATCTAGGATCTTGGAGTCAGTATTCCCACTCCAAAGGCTCAGGGCTTAATCTCTGGTCAAGAATGAAGATTCCACAAGTGGTTTGTTATAGCATTAAGTGAGATTAAAACAGATATCTAAAATCAAGATACCAAGATGAACCCTAGACAAATGGCAATTACAATATCAGACAAATAATTATTAAAATAATGGAATATACACATATACTTACATATCCATGAGCAAAGTCAAAAGAGTCCAACAAAAATATAGTACAGTAGATTGACCCAGCAAACAAATAAAATAAAAAATTATATTTATGAGTTAAGAACAAAACTAACTTGAACACAAACTGGAAAATAAAACTAAAGCAAGGTGCCAAGTAGGGAATAAAGAAATGAAATAAAAACCAACAAATATGTTGAGAGGGAAAGAAAAAAAAGAAAGAATAGA
>SJYC01021244.1:0-52755 GCA_006408675.1 Madoqua kirkii | reverse complement strand
ATTATATTTACCAGAACAAAACTAACTAAAGCACAAATAGGAAAAGAAAATTAAAGCAAGGTGCCGATTGGGGAATAAAGTAATGAAAACAAAACTAAGAAATGTTTTAAGAGGAAAGGAAAGAAAAAAAGAAAGAATAGATATGCAAAGTTAAATAAAGATAGATGAAAAATATTTATGTACATTAAAGATTAACTGCAAGGGGAAAAGAACAGTAGGAAAGGCAAACAAAGGAATAAATATATAAAAAATATAATAGGTTTAAAAAATTTAAAAATTAAAATTATAAAAAGGAGAAAGAAAAAAAAAAACAGAAGAAAGGAAAAAGGAAAAGAAAAGGAAAACTCCACAGAATTGCAATAGCCCAACCTAGAGACAGAGGTTTATAAAAACAATAAAAAGTGTGACTGAATATACATGTATACATAACACCCATAATCAAAATCAAAATAGTGTAACAAAAATAAAGTACAATAGATTGACCTGGTGAACAAAGGAAACCAAAAAATTATATCTACCAGAGCAAAACTAATTAAAGTAGAAACAAGAAAACAAAGCTAAAGCAAGGTGCCAATTGGGGAATAAAGCAATGAAAATAAAACTAACAAATATTTTGAGGTGAAGGAGAGAAAGAAAAGAAAGAATAGATATGCAAAGTTAGAGGTAGATAAAGAAGATATATATGTCAAAGATTAATTGCAAGGGGATAAGAACAGTAGGAAAACTAAACAAAGGAATACATGTAGATAAAATCATAATAGGTTAAAAAATTAAAAATTAAAATTAAAAAAAGAGAAAAGAAAACAAAGAAGGAAAACTCCACAGAACTGCAAAAGCCCAGCACAGGGTCAGAAGTTTATAACAACAATAAAAAATGTGACTGTGGAAAAAAAAAAACCTCAAAGGCTTAATTGGATTTTATAGTGCCTATAAAATGGAGAATGACAACAGAGTCGGGGGAAAAGGGAAAATCCAAAAGAATCTACAGAACGGTCAAAAAATAAGAGTAATAAATGTTTTTCTTGAGACACTGTTGTCAGAGTCCTTTCCCTCATTGGGAGTCACAATCCACCTTACTTCCTTAGGTTGCCCTCCAACATTGTGCTCTTCTCTGGACCTGCTGTGGGGGCAACTCAGATTCTAATCTGGTCCTGTTCCTGTGTGTTCTTGCCTCCAATGTCCACAGCTATCTAAACTAGTGTGTTTTCTTTTGTGGGAGCTCTCAACAACCTTTTATATATTCTATAGACACAGACTCTGCCTAGTTGATTTTGTGGATTTAATCTGCAGCTAATACAGCTGGTGGGAAGGTTTTGCATTTTCCTCTTTAGCCACACTGCCCCTGAGTTTCAATTGTGGTTTTATTTCCACCACTACATGTGGTTTGTCCACTGGGGTTTGCTCCTGAGGCTGCCCTGCAGGATTGGGTTTGCCCCTGTGAGGGCCAGGTGTGGAGGTGGTGCAGCTTCTTGGGTCGTAGGGGTTCTGGCAGCACCAGGTACTCAGGGGAGTACATAGCTAGGGCAGCAGGATATATAGTGCTCTGGGGTCGCTAGGAGCCAGACATGACTGAGTGACTTCACTTTCACTTTTTACTTTCATGCATTGGGAAGGAAATGGCAACCCACTTCAGTGTTCTTGCCTGGAGAATCCCAGGGACAGGGGAGCCTTGTGGGCTGCCAGTCAATGGGGTCTCAGAGAGTCGGACACAACTGAAGTGACTTAGCAGCAGCAGCAGCAGCAGCAGCAGCAGCAGCAGAGTATGACAACCAGTATTGGCCAATATGCTCCAGTATTCTTGCCTGGAGAACCCCCTTCCCTGACAGAGAAATCTGGCAGGCCACAGTCTAATGGGTTGCAAAGAGTTGGACATGACTGAAGCAACCCTGTGCACACAGAGGCAAGACCTTTTTTTTTTTTTTTTTTTTTGCCTGTGCAGCTCTGCCCCAGTGAGAATTGAGCATGAAGGTGGCGCAACTGCTTGGTTTGTGGGGACCCTGGCAGCACCAAGGGTGCAGGGACATAGACTGCTACTGTGGGAGTTATGGCCCTATCAGAGTCTTTTTTTGAGCCTCTTGTAGCTGGCTATCAGAAGGCCTCTTTGGCCAGTCTTTTTCCGTAGCTCCGCCCATTCAGGCATTTAGAGGGCTCCCTTGCCTGGATCCTTCTGTTGTTTGGTGTGACAGGTACATAGACGGGGGCCCCTGGGCTGGGGTCTTGCTCTGTGGAAACTGCATCAGTCTCTTAAAGGAGCTCCCTGGGTGGGGTCCTACTCTGTAGTTCAGTCTATCTGGCATTTGATGGGCCAGCCTTTCTGCTGTTCAGCTGCTAATGCTGGAGTGTGTGGGGTGTGAGAGGCTATGGTGATGGCTGTATCCCCTATGCATGACTCAGCAGTATCGCTTTGCTTCCATTGCTGCCTGATTTCCTCCACTGGCATTTCCCACTAGGATCTCCTCCCTCACATTCCCTCAATCTGTCTCCACAGTCAACAGCAGCGCTTGTCCTGGGATTGCTCCACAGTCCCTAATCTCCAGCTCCCAGCTCTTGCGCCTTCTAGGACACTAGCATTCCTGTCTGGCAAATGTATGGCTGCAGCAAGGACTGTCTGATTCTCATTCCATTTAGGCTTCAACAGATCAGCTATTTCACTCTCAGCCTTGAATGTTTCTCCTCTGACTCAGACAATTGCCCCAATGTGGGGATCGAACCCCTGCTTCAGTTTCCCCCAACCTCCCAGGGCAGGTCCAGTCCTACTAACACTCCTGTTTTTCCCCCTAGTTCCTTTGTCCTACCGAGTTTTGTGTGGTTCTCTATATTCTTTTCTGCTGGTCAGGTACTCCTGTCTGCTCTCAGCTGGTGTTCTGCCTGCATTTCTATATCTGAAGGTGTATTCCTGATGTATCCTTGGAGAGAGATGTATTCATCTACCTACTCTGCCATCTTGTTTGAGCCTCAACTGTTGGTGTTTTAAACAGCGAAAATATAGGATTTCGTGGGTTCTTTTTTAAAGTGAAGGTAATTTGATGGATGGAGGTATATCGACTGTGACCACTGAGTTATTGGGAAAAGGATAGCATGCACAAAGACAAAGCATGTGGACAGTCTGTGCCAGGAGTAAGTGGCTGGGGAGTGGGCATTTTGCCCAGCACTGTGTGTTCACTTTCAGCTGACTGCATTCAGCTGTAGTAATGGGCTTGCATTGGGTGGCTGTTACTTGGGCCCAGAGCATTGCCATGCTGGGAAATGCAACTTCCACTCCTGCATCATTCACCTGTTGACCTAGGGGACAAGCTGATTGATGCTGTAGAACATGCACTGTGTCTGAGCAGTCCTAATCTTCAGCCCAAATTTGTGGGAGGCTAAAGTATGGCACCAAGCCAGAAGTGAGAGTTAGATTGATTCTGTTTGTACAGATCTGGAGGTTTTATATTGGTCTGAACAGATAGTGCATTGCCTCTCTCGTAAAAAATTACAGAGAATAAGCTGTCTTCAGGCTAATAAAACCTGTCCACAAAAGTCTTTATAGCTATTAGACAGGCTGTTACAATCCTAATGAACCCTGGCAAGAATTAAAGTGTTACGTTATAGGTGAAGCATTTGGGCCCTTAAAAAGTGACCTATTCTGTTGAATGATATTTAAAATTAAAATTCTCATTCAGTAGCCAAGTAAGAATTCAGTTCTTATTGAATTCAACTTATTCAACTGTAAGTAAGCTGAATAATCTTACTCAACTCTTTTAAGCAGTGCTAACATATATTCACTGTGAAGCTGGTACATTTGTTTATGTAATTAACTCCAGTGAAAGTACAATGATATATAACTCATTATATTAGTTAGGGTTATCCAGAGAAACAACTAAGAAGATGTGAGTGTGTGAGTAGATAGAGGCGGGGGCTAGATTTATTTTAAGAAATTGACTCACATGATTGTGGAAGCTGGCAAGTTTGAAATCTGCAGGGTGGGTCGGCAGACTGGAGACCCAGGGAAGAGTTGATAATAGCAGTCTGAGTCCAAAGGCAGTGGACTGGCAGAAGTCCTGCTGTTGTGGTTCCTACTAACACTCCTGTTTTTCCCCCTAGTTCCTTTGTCCTACCGAGTTTTGTGTGGTTCTCTATATTCTTTTCTGCTGGTCAGGTACTCCTGTCTGCTCTCAGCTGGTGTTCTGCCTGCATTTCTATATCTGAAGGTGTATTCCTGATGTATCCTTGGAGAGAGATGTATTCATCTACCTACTCTGCCATCTTGTTTGAGCCTCAACTGTTGGTGTTTTAAACAGCGAAAATATAGGATTTCGTGGGTTCTTTTTTAAAGTGAAGGTAATTTGATGGATGGAGGTATATCGACTGTGACCACTGAGTTATTGGGAAAAGGATAGCATGCACAAAGACAAAGCATGTGGACAGTCTGTGCCAGGAGTAAGTGGCTGGGGAGTGGGCATTTTGCCCAGCACTGTGTGTTCACTTTCAGCTGACTGCATTCAGCTGTAGTAATGGGCTTGCATTGGGTGGCTGTTACTTGGGCCCAGAGCATTGCCATGCTGGGAAATGCAACTTCCACTCCTGCATCATTCACCTGTTGACCTAGGGGACAAGCTGATTGATGCTGTAGAACATGCACTGGTCTGAGCAGTCCTAATCTTCAGCCCAAATTTGTGGGAGGCTAAAGTATGGCACCAAGCCAGAAGTGAGAGTTAGATTGATTCTGTTTGTACAGATCTGGAGGTTTTATATTGGTCTGAACAGATAGTGCATTGCCTCTCTCGTAAAAAATTACAGAGAATAAGCTGTCTTCAGGCTAATAAAACCTGTCCACAAAAGTCTTTATAGCTATTAGACAGGCTGTTACAATCCTAATGAACCCTGGCAAGAATTAAAGTGTTACGTTATAGGTGAAGCATTTGGGCCCTTAAAAAGTGACCTATTCTGTTGAATGATATTTAAAATTAAAATTCTCATTCAGTAGCCAAGTAAGAATTCAGTTCTTATTGAATTCAACTTATTCAACTGTAAGTAAGCTGAATAATCTTACTCAACTCTTTTAAGCAGTGCTAACATATATTCACTGTGAAGCTGGTACATTTGTTTATGTAATTAACTCCAGTGAAAGTACAATGATATATAACTCATTATATTAGTTAGGGTTATCCAGAGAAACAACTAAGAAGATGTGAGTGTGTGAGTAGATAGAGGCGGGGGCTAGATTTATTTTAAGAAATTGACTCACATGATTGTGGAAGCTGGCAAGTTTGAAATCTGCAGGGTGGGTTGGCAGACTGGAGACCCAGGGAAGAGTTGATAATAGCAGTCTGAGTCCAAAGGCAGTGGACTGGCAGAAGTCCTGCTGTTGTGGGTGGTCAGTCTTCATTTAAAGGTCTTCCACTCGTTGGAAGAGGCCTACCGACATTATGGAGGGTAATCTACTTTACTCAAAATCTATAAATTTCATGTACAATCTATTAGTCTCATGCAGCATCCAGACATCTACGACCAAATATTTTAAGCATTGCAACCTAGCTAAAGTGACACATAAAATTAACCTTTGCAGCTGCTAAAAAATTTTTTTTTCAGATACTCTGTTTTTGAGATTTCCTATGTTATAGAAATCAGTTTTGGAGAGATCAGAGAGCATTTAAAAAATTGCTACCATCTGATAAAATATGCACCAGAAAATTTTCAAATATTTATTTGAATCTGGGAAAAATCCCTGTACATATGTTGTATTCCCCTGGCACCCCTTCCAAATACCTAAACACTTCAGAACCACATACCAAGTTTCTGGGGTGGCTGTAAAGTTATTAACATTTTTCTAACTGTCAAGAAAAGTCTTGGCCTACCTGCGTTCATGACTTTGAGATGCTGCCCTGGAAAAAAAGGGCTTGCTCATCTTGGTGTCTACCCCTCCATTCTCACCCTACAATCTCATTTATCACAATATCCTTAACTTCAAACTGAGCCCCCTCACAGAAGAGACATCTTGGATTTAAGAAGCCTCAGCCATCTGGCAAGTCATGCCAGCACTTTTCTTTGCTGCACTTTCCCAGGCAGACTAACTGCTTGCTTGCTCATTTCCTTTCCCTCCTTCTCCCTCCTTCCCTCTACAAATGCTGTGAGAAAGACACTATCTAACAAGTCCAAAGGTCAAATTTTAATGAGAAATAGTACAAAACTCCCTCCAGAAGGAACTGGTTCTTACTTTACTTTCCCCAGCTGCTAGTTTTTGTCCTTGAGTTGGTGGATGCTAACAGGGATGCAGGGGTCAAGAAGTAACAGTTAGAACCAAACATGGAAAAATGGACTGGTTCCAAATTGGGAAAGGAGTACAACAAGGTTGTATATTGTCACCCTCCTTATTTAACTTACATGCAGAGTACATCATGTGAAATGCCAAGCTGGATGAAGCACAAGCTGGAATTCAGATTACCAGGAGTAATATAAATAACCTCAGGTATGCAGATGATATCACCCTTATGGCAGAAAGTGAAGAGGAACTAAAGTCTTGATGAAAGTGAAAGAGGAGAGTGAAAAAGCTGGCTTAAAATCAACATTCAGAAAACTAAGATCGTGGCAGCTGGTCCCATAAATTCATGGCAAATAGATGGGGAAACAATGGAAACGGTGAGAAACTATTTTCTTGGTCTCCAAAATCATTGAAGATGGTGACTGTAGCCGGTGACTGCAGCCATGGAATTAAAAGACGCTTGCTCCTTGGAAGAAAAGTATGACCAACCTAGACAGCATATTAAAAAGCAGAGACATTACCTTGCCAACAAAGGTTCTAGTCAAAGCTGTTTTTTTTTTTTTTTCCCAGCAGTTATGTATGGATGTGAGAGTTGGACCATAAAGAAAGTTGAGTGCTGAAGAATTGATGCTTTTGAACTATGGTGTTGGAGAAGATTCTTGAGAGTCCCTTGGACAGCAAGGAGATCAAGCCAATCTATCCTAGAGGAAATCAGTCCTGAATATTTATTGGAATGACTGATGCTACAGCTGAAACTCAAACACTTTGGCCATATGATGTGAAGAACTGACTCACTGGAGAAGACCCTGATGCTGGGAAGGATTGAAGGCTGGAGTAGGGGATGACAGAAGATGAGATGGTTGGGTGGCATCACCCACTTGAATGACTGAGTTTCAGCTAGCTCCAGGAGATGGTTGAAGGACAGGGAAGCCTGGTGTGCTGCAGTCCATGGGGTTGCAAAGAGCTGGACATGACTGAGTGGCTTAAGTGAACTGACTGAACAGCAACACAGAGACGCATAGGGATGCCCAGAATGTTGTAACAGATATGAGTCCTAAAACGTCTATGCTCAGATTCCTGGGATGGGGTATTCCTCAGGTCCCAGGAGCTTGGCAGACACTAGTATTAAGTTGCATCTTTTGTCAGGCTGCGAAGACCAGTGATATTAGCCACCCCTGGGAGCTTTTCTGGGAGAAGGCAATGGCAACCTACTCCAGAACTCTTGCCTGAAAAATCCCATGGATGGAGGAGCCTGGTGGGTTGCAGTCCCTTGTGTCGCTAAGAGTCGGACAGGACTGAGCGAATTCACTTCCACTTTTCACCTTCATGCATTGGAGAAGGAAATGGCAACCCACTCCAGTGTTCTGCCTGGAGAATCCCAGGGACGGGGGAGCCAAGTGGGCTGCTGTCTGTGGGGTCATACAGAGTTGGACATGGCTGAAGCGACTTCGCAGCAGCAAGGAGCTTTTCTAGCCATGCAGGCTTTAGGTCCTGCCACAGACCTACTGAAGCATTTTGGGAGATTTGTGTGTTAGACTCTCCTGAGGAAATGAGAAATGAGGGTGTGATGTGTGACCACACTTGGTTGGGAGTTGCTTTTCAAAAGGTAGAAAAACCCTAGAGAGAGAATGTAGAACTGAGGCAGGAAAGACAAATCATGTGCTTCAGATTTTGCAGAGGGTTGCCTCTGGTTACTTGAAATCTGAATTGTGAAGTATTCATGATTGGATTTACCATGAAGATAAGGAATTTATCTTTCCAAGTATATTGTGTAATATTCTGTGAATGTATTCTTCAGAGACAAATGCACATAGAGAAAAGGACACAGAGTTGGTGTACAGCTTGCTGAATCTTTCCAGATGGAAAGTTTGCATACTCGATTTGCATACTCAGCACCCAGATCAGGAAACAGCATGTTACTAGAAGCCCCATGCTCCCTTCCCATCACTACAGCCCTTCTCTGTCCCCCTGCACAAGCTCTTGCCTGTTATTTTTCTTACTTCATGGGTTTGGCTTCTAGCATTCAACACTGTCTCCTGTGAGCTTTTGTAGCTCTTTCATTTCCATTGCTATAGAGTATTCATTGGGTGAAGATACCACAATTCGTTTATTCATTTTACTGTTCATGGCTATTCGGGAACTTGGTACTTTCTGGTTGTCGCGTATAGTGCTGCCATGGGCAGTCCATCATACACCTTTTGGTAAACATATGGAGTCACTCGATGCCTTGCTTTTAGTAACTGTTAAAATAACTTCAGCTTTCCTTGTAAACTCAGGGTCATCATTACGAAGCTGAGTTTTGTCCTGGGCTGTGGTATAGTGATATCCCCAGGATTTGTGGGGATGGTAGTTCAGCTTGGCTTTTTGAGTTCTTATGTGCATTTTCACTTGTGTTCTTGCTGTCAGGCTACTGTGTTACAATTTATGATGGTCAATCCTGCCTTCCTTCCTGGGTACCTGAAAACTCAAAAGCAAAATGATCAGGTACACTAGAATTGTATTTTAACCCCTATTTTGAACACAGGTTATTCCTGTGCCAAGGAGAGATATCTCATAGGCTGCTGTTCATTCTTTCTTGATTTCCAGTCTGCTTTTGGATTCTTCATGGTACCAAATACTTGAATTTCAGATGACTGGAGTACTGGTCTCATTTTGAAATCATTATTATTATTTTTAGCCATTTTATTCCTTTTCCATTTTGATGTATATTTTAACTCCTTTCCCTCTTTTGTTCATTTTGAAAGTTCACCAAAATAGACACTGTAGTTCTAAATTACATTTATAAAAATCATGCCATTTCAAAAGGTCAACACGAAACATGGATTTATAGTATCACTAATACATGTGAGAAGTAGCTGTCTGGCCAAGAGTGGGCACAGTATTATGCTGTATGAAGCCACCAGAGTCTGGCAAGATATGGGCTTGCATCTGTGTCTTGGGCCCTCAGCACAACGGTTGGTCACTGACTTTATTTATAATGCTTTTTTTTTTCCTGAGTCTTGAGAAAATGCTACAGAAACTGTACATGGAGGGAAACAGATACTACCACTTTGTGGGTTCTCCTTGTCCATTCAAGAAGATTACTGTAATAACTTTATTACAACTCCTTCTTTAGCACCACTTGCTTTTAAAGAAACCATTCTGCATTTATTTCTGTTTTGATTAGTAGCTTTTAAACCAGTTGTACTGCCCCAGAAGGATGTTATCTACCCAGGTGAGAGAGGGCAACTCAGACCTCAGGGAACCAGAACTGGAAACCACGGAAGAATAAAGGATTGGGATGAAAAATGTAAATTGAGATAAATGTAAATACACAGTTGTTTGAAATTGCCTTTTCCTTATTTGATGAACCAGTAAGTTAGGTGATGAATCAATTAAGACTGACTTAAAAAATAATTTAATTAATCAGTAGCTGGGTCTTCATTGCTGTGCAGGCTTTTCTCTAGTTGCGGAGAGTGGGGCTACTCTTTGTTGCAACGCACAGGCTTCTCATTGTGGTGACTTCTTCTGTTGAGGAGCTCAGGCTCTAGGCTGTGGGATGTGGGTTCAGTGGTTGTGGCTCCCAGGCTCTAGAGCACAAGCTGAATAGTGGTGGTGCATGGGCTTAGTTGCTCCGCAGCATGTGGGATCTCCCTGGACCAGGGGTCAAACCAATGTCTCCTGCATTGGCAGGCAGGTTTTTCTTTTTACCACTGAGACACCTGGGAAGCCCAAGACTGACTTTTTTTTTCTTAGCTTTCCTGAAGTTTGAGGTCAGATTACTTCAGGACATAGGGTTTGCAAATCTGAAGATTGTATGCTTTTTTAGGGAGCTGTAGCTCTGGGAGCTTAAAAGTGGACTAGTTTTCAGGGCAACTGATCCTGGTATAATGTGAAAAAGTCAGGTCTTAATAGGATTTTTGGCTACCTTCTTTTAAATAACATTTCAGAAAATCACCCTTCGGTTCTTCAGAAAATCAAATGAAAAAGTAATTAAACTTTCCTGCAGGTTTCTGGGGAAGCAGTGAAGTGCAAAGTTGATGAGCAGTGAAGTGTAACTCAGGAAACTTCTACCTTGTGGAAAATATTAATACACCCCAGGCATCATTGAATGAGACCAAGACACTCTCAAAGGGTTTTAACCATTGAAATGTCAAAATTGAAGATATCAACAGCATTTTGTTTTAAAGAGGAAATGTTCAAGAAAATTTGTAAGAATATTTCTTTTTTAAAATTTTAGTTTGATATTTTTTTGGTTTCTCTTTGCATTAAACAGAAAGACTGGAAAGATATCTCTGTAGGAGACTTGGCATCAGCCTTAGTTTGATACAATATGTTTCTCACCTACATGGTTTTGAAGAATTTATTTAGATTAAAAAAATATTTTTCTCTCAGGAAAAATGCAAAGCTGAGGAAGCCCTCAGTGACCTGTATAAAGCACAACTGACATATCTACAGTGATGATAAAGAAACTCAAAAAGGAAGGTACAGGGCAGCTGGACTCTGAGGATATTTCAGTATGTATGAATAAATAGCAACCTAAAACCTATGTAATCTTATTGAAGCAGTGGATGGATCAGATTTCAGAATCAAACTGGACTCCCTGGCAACAAAAATTTTTTAAAGGCCTCTAATTTCTTTTTCTGTTTCTAAGGGAAGCCTACCTTTAAAAAATTATTTATTTTTAATTGAAGGATGATTGCTTTATAATACTGTGTTGATTTCTGCCATACATCAGCACGAATCAGCCATCAGTTCAATTCAGTTCAGTCCCTCAGTTGTGTCCGACTTTTTGGGACCCCATGAATTGCAGCACGCCAGGTTTCCCTGTCCATCACCAACTCCTGAAGTTCACACAGACTCACGTCCATTGAGTTGGTGATGCCATCCAGCCTTCTCATCCTCTGTTGTCCCCTTGTCCTCCTGCCCCCAATCCCTCCCAGCATCAGAGTCTTCTCCAATGAGTCAACTCTTCGCATGAAGTGGCCAAAGTACTGGAGTTTCAGCTTTAGCATCATTCCTTCCAAAGAAATCCCAGGGCTGATCTCCTTCAGAATGGATTGGTTGGATCTCCTTGCAGTCCAAGGGACTCTCAAGAGTCTTCTCCAACTCTACAGTTCAAAAGCATCAATTCTTCTGCGCTCAGCTTTCTTCACAGTCCAACTTTCACATCCATACATGACCACAGGAAAAAGCACAGCCTTGACTAGACAACATTTGTTGGCAAAGTAATGTCTCTGCTTTTCAACATGCTCTCAAGGTTGGTCATAACGTTCCCCCTCTCTCTTGAACCTCCCTCCCACCTCCCACCATATCTCACCCTTCTAGGTTGTCACAGAGCCCCAGTTTGAGTTCCCTGACTTATACAGCAAATTCCCAGTGGCTATCTATTTTATATATGGTAATCTATATATTTCCATGATACTCTCCATTTGTCCCACCCTCTCCTTCTGCACCATGTCTACAAGTCTGTTCTCTGTGTCTGCATCTCCATTGCTACTCTGCAAATAGGTTCATCAGTATCATATTTCTAGATTTCATGTATATGTGTTCTCAAGGTTGGTCATAACGTTCCCCCTCTCTCTTGAACCTCCCTCCCACCTCCCACCATATCTCACCCTTCTAGGTTGTCACAGAGCCCCAGTTTGAGTTCCCTGACTTATACAGCAAATTCCCAGTGGCTATCTATTTTATATATGGTAATCTATATATTTCCATGATACTCTCCATTTGTCCCACCCTCTCCTTCTGCACCATGTCTACAAGTCTGTTCTCTGTGTCTGCATCTCCATTGCTACTCTGCAAATAGGTTCATCAGTATCATATTTCTAGATTTCATGTATATGTGTTAATATACAATATTTATTTTTCACTTTCTGACTTACTTAACTCTGTATAATAGGTTCTAGATTCATCCACCTCATTAGCACTGACACAAATGCATTCCTTTTTATGGCTGAGTAATAATCCATCATATATATATATATATATATATATATATATATATATATACATATTCTCACACACACACACACACACACACACACACTGAGGATGAGATGGCTGGATGGCATCACGGACTCAATGGGCATGAGTCTGAGTAAACTCCGGGTGTTGGTGATGGACAGGGAGACCTGATGTGCTGTAATTCATGGGGTCGCAAAGAGTCAGACATGATTGAGCGACTGAACTGAATTGAATTGAATAGATATTTCTGATCTGTTGAACAGTTGTCCTTCAGACCTCAGTTTTCTTTTGTTGATCTTTACCAACCAACTACCCTCAAGCCCTAGGTGTTCAGTGGACTATCTCCTCATGACAGCAGGGACACCGTCTTTCCTATTCACGTAGCCGTATACCCAGCTTACTGCGAGGTACATGTATTCAGTGATATTTATTAAATGAAAAGAATATTTCTTTTCCCTGTGTAAGTTCCAGATCTGGAGAATCCCTGATCAGCAAGAAGTGGGAAAGAAGCTGTTGAAGTGAAAGCAAAAGTGTGATTGGTTTTGGCCTTTGCTTTGTTTGGTTTCTGATGAATAGGTCAGTTTCACTTTGCTGTGCTGGTAGATGTTTAACAACAGGCTCTGCAGAGAGGGAGAAGGGAAGGAGGAATTTGTAGTGTTTGACAATTTCCATGGAATAATTACTCCACCATTCCTGATTTCAAGCTACCAAGCTGACGTCACTGAATGCAGAGTTGGGAAAGAAGTGCTTAAAATAAGTAGGCTGTCACTTGCTGGTGCACACTGGCTCTGGCACAGAACTGGATTCACTTCCTGCATGTGGATTTTCTCTATAACTAATGGAAACACCTCAACTGAAATGAAAATGGGTGCCTAAAAAATAATCATCCCTGAAAGTGGCATTGTAAAATTTGGGTACCTCACTTTGCTTTTCCAGTGGTTCATAAGATAATCTTTAGTGCTCTTTCCAGTGTTCATACTGAATGAGTTTTGACAATTAAGTACATTTTGTGGGCTATTGCCATTTAAACCTCTGGAATTTTAAAGAATTCTCCCCAGTTTCTTCCATGGAAAATTTTCAATGTCAACCTTATATCTGATTTCCAAGGTCATTAGACTGTACATACTATGCTTTGATTGCAGAATTTGAACCAATTCTTTGCTTAATGCTAGAGTCACTGATGCTCCTAGACACTGTTTTTACTTATTTCCACATCATCCTAAATCTTTAGACTAAGAGAATGTTTGCAAGAGAACACAGAATTTCTTGCCTTGATATAGCATATGATGAAGACCAACAGGCACTTAACAGTAAGAGTCAGGGGTGACAAGACCAGAGCCCTTATTAAGACTATGCTAATTTTTGCCTGTATCATGTGAGACAGTTGTTTTCATCATTCTGTTTGTTAACATCTCATCTGTAAAAAGGGATGAATAATAAACTGTCCTATCTTACTAAAATTGACATTTTATTGACTGTAGTAATTATGCTATTTTTCATAATGAAAAAAAATCAAATTCTCAAACTTTCCCTGCTGCCACTGTTGCTAAGTCACTTCAATCGTGTCCAACTCTGTGCAACCCCAGAGACAGCAGCCCACAGGCTCCCCCATCCCTGGGATTCTCCAGGCAAGAACATTGGAGTGGGTTGCCATTTCCTTCTCCAATGCATGAAAGTGAAAAGTGAAAGTGAAAACTGAAAGTGAAGTTGCTCAGTCATGTCCAACTGTTCACGACCCCATGGACTGCAGCCCACCAGGCTCCTCCGTCCATAGGATTTCCTAGGCAAAATACTGGAGTGGGGTGCTATTGCCTTCCCGGAGGAAGGTACAAATTTTCCACTTTTATAGTTGAAGACACTGAGTTACAGGTTTAATAACTTGTTCAAAGTCCCTCAGCTAATGAGCAATGGATTGTCTTTCTCTTTACACAATTGTTGCAGACTTCCTGCCTGCCTGATAGGTTGCTTGAGAGTCAGAGATGATTTATGTGAGATCCTTTTATTGGCTGTAAAGTACTATACAGATTCCTGTATAACTAGGCAAATAGGTCTGTTTAGCTCAAGGTGTCTCCTTGAAAGATCATCTTCCTCAGAGCTCTGTGCGTGAAGCTGTGACCTTGATTATTAGGTGCATGGGGCATAGATGTTCAAAGAAAAGCCTTAGCTTTCCTTTGGGGAATCATTCAGTTATTTATTTTTTAAAAGACAAACAATGTTTTGCTGCTTTTGAAATCAGTCAGTTCAGTTGCTCACTCATGTCCGACTCTTTGTGACATCATGGACTGCAGCACGCCAGGCTTCCCTGTCCGCCACCAACTCCCAGTCCTTGCTCAAACTCATGTCTATTGAGTCGGTGATGCCATCCAACCATCTCATCCTCTGTCGGCCCCTTCTCCTGCCTTCAATCTTTCCCAGCATCAGAGTCTTTTCCAGTGAGTCAATTCTTCACATCAGGTGGCCAAAGTATTGGAGCTTCGGCTTCAGTACTTCCAATGAATATGCAGGACTGATTTCCTTTGGGATTGACTGGTTTGATCTCCTTGCAGTTCAAGGGACTCTCAAGAATCTTCTCCCAACATCACATTTTAAAAGCATCAATTCTTTTGGAATCAGCTATGGCTTATTTGCTCTTCTATAGGGTAAGAGCAGGTACAGGCTGGAGAGGCAGTGTGCCTTACTATACAATTTGAGTCTCTATTTTCAACCCTCCTTCTCACTTTCTGGGGTTCCACAAGACCATTTGTTTCTTCTTTGCTCTACAGCAGAACCTTCCACACACATCTTTTGGATCTCCTTTTCCCCAACCCTCCTCCCTTTGTTAGCACATTGCCATCCAGTTTCCTTTTTCTAGCAATGTGTTTAGATCACTTGACTGCTGATGGACTCCTCTCCCATTCTTTTCCTTTGGAATTCCATATTAATGATCTCAAAAGGGAAAGAAGACAAATTCATGTGTTCTGGCCACCACACTGAACTGGAAGCCTCCAATGATTTCTTCTTCTTCTTTTTTTTTTAATTTAAAACTTTATTCTATTTTAAAATACTGTAATGGTTTTGCCATACATTGACATGCATCAGCCACAGGTGTACACGATCTCCCAATGCCGAAGTCCCCTCCCACCTCCCACCCCACACCATCTCCCCGGATCATCCCGTACACCAGCCCCAAGCATCCTGTATTGAACATAGACTGGTGCTTCATTTCTTATATGATAGTATACATGTTTCAGTGCCATTCTCCCAAATCATCCCACCCTCTCCCTCTCCCTCAGAAGCCAAAAGTCCATTCTATACCTCTGTGTCTCTTATGTTGTCTCACTTACAGGGTCATCATTACTATCTTTCTAAATTCCATATATATGTGTCAGTATACTGTATTGGCGTTTTTCTTTCTGGCTTACTTCACTCTGTATAATCGGCTCCAGTTTCATCCATCTCATGAGAATTGAGTCAAATTTATTCTTTTTAAGGGCTGATATATACTCCATTTGTATATGTACCAAAGAAACAAACTTAAAAGCTTTTGAATAGCAAAGGAAACCACACACACACAAAAAAAGACAACCTACTGAATGAGAGAAAATATTTGGAAATGGTATAACTTATAAGAGGTGGCTCTAGTGGTAAAGAACCCACCTGCCAATTCAGGAGACGTAAGAGATGTGGGTTCAGCCCCTGGGTTGAAAAGATTCCCTGGAGAAGGACATGGCAACCCACTCCAGTATTCTTTCCTGGAAAATCCCATGGACAGAGGAGCCTGGCGGGCTACAGTCCATAGGGTTGCAGAGAGTTAGGCACCACTGGAGTGACTTAGCATGTGTAAGGGGTTAATATTCAACATATATAAACAGCTCATTTAACTCAACATCAAAAAAACAAACAACCTGGTAAAAAATGGGTAAAGAACTAAATAGACATTTTTACAAAGAAGAAATGTAGATGGCCATTCGGCACATGAAAAAACATTCCACATTACTAATCATCAGGGAAATGCAAGTCAAAACCACAATGAGATGTCTCCTCACACCTGTCAGGATGGCTGTCATCAAAAGTGCCACAAATAACAAATGTTAGGATCTAGAGAAAGGGGAACCTCGATATACTATTGGTGGGAATGTAAATATACAGAGAATGGAAAATTACTCAGCCATAAAAAGAATGAAATTTTGCCATTTGCAGTAACATGGATGGACTTGGAGGACATTATGCTAAGTGAAATAAATCAGGCAGAGATAGACAAATTCTATATGATATCACTTATATGTGAAATCCAAAAAATACAACAAACTAGTGGATGTAACAAAAAAGAAGCAGACTCACTGATGTAGAGAACAAACCAATGGCTACCCATGGGGAGAGGGGAGGGAGGAGGGGCAATATAGGGGCAGGATTAAAAGGTTCAAACTGCTGGATATAAAATAAGCTGCAAGGCTATATTGTGCAACATGAAGAATATAGCCAATTTTTACAATTATTGGCTATTGGGTCGATTCCCTGACCCAGGAATTGAACCGGGGTCTCCTGCATCGTAGGTGGATTCTTTACCAACTGGGCTATGAAGGAAGCCACTATAAATGAAGCATAACCTTTAAAAATTGTGAGTCTTTATATTGTATACCTGTAATTTATATAATATATATCAGCTATATGTCAAATTTTTTAAAAACTTAAAAGCATCTTATAAATTTAATTTTATTTCTTTTGTGGGCTTACTGGGTTTTAACCTGTATATTTGTTTTAGTTTTGTACTTTCTCTAAGAACACTAACAAAAATATAACTTATTTTATGTTTTTACATATTTAATTGTAATGAAAGTACTCTTTGGGCAGATAAGAATAGTTTACTTTTAAAAGGGTATTTATATAATTTGAGTTTGAGAAAATCTGATCTATAGCTATATTATTAATTTAGATTCTATATATCAATGGAGTTGAATTTTCCATTCAGGATTTTTTTTCTCCTTCATTCCCTATCAAAAATATGAATAGATTTAAAAAATACATAAAATTCTGACTAATAATGACATGGAGCTGAATTTGTACAACATTGTAGTCGAATGGCTTCCTTAGGTTTCTTACAGATTGATGTAAAATCAGTTTCAGAAAGAGAGTTTCATAAATGATGAGACTAACAGGAAAAATGTATAGAAACTTACACACAAACGGAGTTATCTAGGTAGATTGAGATATGATATGAAATTCCTGTTCTGGGATGAAGACTTTAAAATTGAGGAGTATATTTAGAGAGAGTTTGGTGGTTAAATTACCCTTTTAGTTAATTTTAAACATTAGCTAATGGCACCAAAATACTTTGGACTTAGATTTATATGGCTTATATTTAAGATTACCCCTTTTTATTTTTTAGCTTATTTTTACTTTATTATTTTGTAAAAAAAATATTTTATGTTGGAGTATAGTTGATTGACAATGTTGTGTTAGTTTCAAGTGTACAGCAAAGTGATTCCATTATACATATATGTGTATCTGTTCTTTTTCAAACTCTTTTCCCATTTAGATTATTACAGAATATTAAGCAGAGTTCTCTGTGCTGTACAGTAGGTCCTTTAAATGGAAGGATGGAAGAGCAGACAGAAAGGGGTATTTTATGAAAAAACCCATTGGTGGTTTTAAATGGCTTCATGATTATTTAATGTGCAGACTTAGTGAGCTAAAAGAATATCTAGATTCTCTATCATTCTCAGTCTCTTAGACACAAAATGTTCTCTTGAATATTAGAAACCAGAATTCCACTAGGTAATAACCTATAATTGTCTCTATTAACAGAATAGAAAACAAAAATGTTATTAGACTTGATTCTTTGACTCTGAATTTAATAAGTATAAAAATAATCCATGGGAAGAATAACTGAAATGATATAAAATATCAAAACATTGTTTCCAGAGCTTCCTGAAGTAAAATATTTCTTTTTAAAATATAAATTTATTTATTTTGGAGGCTAATTACTTTACAATATTGTATTGGTTTTGCCATACATCAACATGAATCTGCCATTTGTTCCCCATCCTGAACCCCCATCCCACCTCCTCCCCATACCATCTCTATGGGTTATCCCAGTGTACCAGCCCCAAGCATCCTGTATCATGCATTGAGCCTGGACTGTATATCTGTTTTCAATGCAGCAGTATGTACATATCAATCCAAAACTCCCAGTCTATCCCTCCCCTCCATCCTTACCCCTCCCTGGTAACCATAAGTTCATTCCCTAACTAAGTCAACGAGTCTAGAGATTATCATATCAAGTGAAGGAAATCACACAGAGAAAGACAAATATCATTTGATACCAGTTATGTGTGGATTCTAAAAGAAAAGATACCAATGAACTAACTTACCCTCTCTTTTCTAAGAACACCCATGTCTTACTATTATATCTGGAGACCTGTGTACCCTGCCTCTTTCTGATGATGTCATGTATGCCAGGTGATCAGGATGGTGCCCCGTGTGTAGTGGGGCTAAATAAGTTGTAGCCATTGTTTTTATTTCAATA
Organism: Madoqua kirkii; assembly: GCA_006408675.1. Taxonomy (NCBI): domain Eukaryota; kingdom Metazoa; phylum Chordata; class Mammalia; order Artiodactyla; family Bovidae; genus Madoqua; species Madoqua kirkii. The sequence goes on along the minus strand of SJYC01021244.1, from coordinate 34,063 downwards.
TAAACTTAATTATGGGAATCAAATGGAAAAGCAAAAGTAAATTAAAAAATGCGGTTTCTTTGATTCTTTTATTCTCCTCTTTGATGTTAATTTCTCTCTCACTTATAAAATGTTAGAATTTCCCAACTCCAGAAGTCAGGAGTTCCAGCCTTTGTGTGAGGCACCTCCCTGTTAAGTCTCTCCCTTAGGAGCCTTCCACACATGTCACCACTTCGTGGCAGAAAACTCATCTCAGATGTCAAACCATTCCAGAGCCACATTTCTAATTGCCTGCTATTCTTACTATGTTGATTAGAGATGTGACTCCCAGAAAAGTTCAGTTGACCCTTATTTTGTCTTGTGCAACCTGAGACAGTATATTCTTTCTGTGTCAGCTCTTCAGGTATTTGGAGAGAGAAACCGTTATAATTTAAACTCAGTGTACTGACCTGAGGGTTCTAAGTGTCATGTCATCAGTTGAGTTTCTTATCTAGGTTCTCGGCATCCCTTTTCAGTAGAAATAATATCCAGAAATGGATAGCTGTTCAGAATATGGTCTGATCACATTAGAGTAGAAAGGTTCATATGTTCTGTGTGCCTTTTTCTTAACACAATTTGAGATTGCATTTATGTCCTGGACATTCTAATTCTTTTTGTATCAAGAAATAAAGAAGGTAATTTTTTAAAAAATAGTTTATTTTATTAATTGTTTGATTTAAATGTCTTTATCTTAATTGATTGTTGCATGGAATAAACTGATTGCTCTGAGCATTTTATTTCCCCTGATGCTTAATCATGGAATACACTGTGGCTCTTGGCAAGAATGAAAATGTTAGTCTTCTCGATTCCCTTGCTGTCTAATTTCACTGCTGTGTTGTCTTGAACATTGCCAGCCTTCAGGTACAAAGGTCCTCTCCTTTGTCACCAGGTCATCCCGTCTCCCTGCATGAGTAAGGACTGTGGCTCTCTGGCCCTCTAGGATCCCATGCAGAGGATTAACTGTGTGTTGACACCCTGCCCCAAAACTGCTTTGACAGTAGTCTGTCTACCCTGAGAGACTGCAATGAGTAGAACTCAGAGGTGGAGTACTAGTGCCAGAGGGGATTCCAGAGATCACAGGTTTTGCAGGAGAGTTTTGAAGGCAATTTTGAGACACAGACATAAGCCCTTAAATCACTGCTCACCTAGGCTCCATCTTCAGTAGAAAAACATGTATCCTCCTGTTTGACCTTCATCTGTCATGGGCATTGTTTTAAAGGTTATACATATGAAACACAGGAGAATGTTCTCTACCAAGTTAGGAAAAACTCACAGGTTTCCTTTTGGGGCTATTTTGTTCCATAACACCATTGACTATAGATTCAGGTACATATATTTCTTCTTTTTACTTTGTGATATATATGTGTAATGAAAGACTGTTTTATAATAGCTGACTAAAAATTAAAAAAAAAAAAGCTTCCTGAATATAAGGGATGAAGAGATGTATGGCTCAGAAGGTGCAGCTTCCATCCTGGATTGGAAGCCCTGGGATCTGCCAGTGAAGACAGCGTTGTTAGCTCCTCAGGAAAGCTCATCTTAGCCCTTCCATCACAGATAGTTGGTTTTGCAGGCACTTGTATTCATGAACACTTAATTTTCGAGCCATATAACTTACTAGGAAGAAAGCTGACGCTACATTTGTCATCCATGATGGCTTCTTTCCCTAAATGGGTGGTGGGTGATAATCACAAATCCTGTGGTTCACAGAAGCCTCACAAGATTGTGCTGGCTGGGGCTGCTGCAGTGGGGAAGCCAAGTTTCCTCATGAGACTTTGCAAGGACGACTTTGAGGAAATATAGGTGCCACCCTGGGAACGGTTCCTTTTCCAGTGAATAATGGGAAGAAGACCTTCGTTAGCTTGATTCTATTTTCTTTAGGGATTATATACACACATACACAGGCCTCGCTCTTTCTTTCTGTATGATACATGGGCTTCCCTGGTGGCTTAGATGGTAAAGAATCTACCTGCAATGCAGGAGACCTGGGTTTGATCCCTGGGTTGGGAAGATCCCCTGGAGGAGGGCATGGCAACCCACTCCAGAATTCTTGCCTGGAGAATCCCGTGGACAGAGGAGCCTGTTGAGCTGCAGTCCAACAGGGTCACAAAGAGTTGGACGTGACTGAAGGACTAAGCACAGTATGCACGCATACACAGGTCTTGCTTTTTCTCTTGGTATGATACATGTGTATGTAAGTAGGGGTGTGTGTGTCCTTGTGTATAGAATAGTCCTCCTCTGTTCTGACTAAAGCCTAAATTTGGGAAAAGAAGACTGACAAATAACTTGATATATATTTACCCAGTGAGATCAACCAAACCAAATTTAGAGCCAGAGATGACAGATTCATTTATGCAGCAGCACTTCCTGAGTCTTCCCGTGAGTCATGTGCTGTTGTAGGACTGTGGATGCACAATAAACATGACTAAATCCTAGTCTGAAAGGAACTTACATCCCAAAGGAAGGAATTGGATGAAAAGCAAATTAAAAAAATAAAGTTTGGGAGAGGTATAGTTTTACACAGGGTGCCTAGGAAAGACTTTGTGATCAGGTGTCATCTTTTGTTGGTAACAAACATCTTACTGATGCCCAGTTTGCCATTATGGTCAAAATTGTAGCTGTATGTATATTCCTTCCCTTTCTTCACATTGGGATATATGAGTAATACCTCTCAGAACAAGGAAAAAGTACTGTCTTGACTTCCCAAATTTGCCTAATCTGAAAAAGGAGTTGAAAATATGCAAGTTATCATTTATTTTTTCTCACCTAAAGAGTTCTTATTTTGATAACCTGAAATGTTAGAACAGATTGATTACCCTCTTCACAAGGGGTGTTTTTGTAAATTTGTGGTTCCCTGTTATATTCTTGAAGATACCAAAGTTGAAAGTTAATTTCAATTTAATTCATGAAAAGATACTGGTTCAGTTGCTAGAGAGCATGGCATATGTATGTATCATATACATGTATGTATATGTATAGAATATTCTTGCATATATACATTTATATGTATACACATAGACATGTTTATGTGCATGTATACACACAGATATAACTGAGTCTATCTAATTACATGGACAAATAGAACATGGATTTTCCTTTTATCTGTAGATTACTCCTTCCCTAAGTCAGCCAGCCTGCAGATGTGTGTCTGTGTGCACATGTGTGATCTGACATATGGTTTGTGAAGGTCACTCTTCTTGAAAGCCAGGTTCATTCCTCTCTACTTCACTGAACTTTGACTTGTTGGCCCTTGTCTAATCCAAAGAAAGCTTGAAAGTAAAAACCAATGGAATATTTTTTTAGAAATTGATTCCAAATGAAATCTCTCATTATAGAGGAACCATATTGCAATGCTGGGATACCGCTGGGCAGGAGAGGCAAGATACTTTGGGTTCTGTTGAGACAAACTATTCAAAAAATGTATGTGGTTGACTATGAACCTATGGCCACCTTATCTTTGACAAAGGAGGCAAGAACACACTATGGAGAAAAAAATAGTCTCTTCAATAAGTGGTGCTGGGAAAACTGGACAGCTACATGTAAAAGACTGAAATTAGTATACTTCCTAACACCATACACACAAAAAACTGAAAATGAATTAAAGACCCAATGTAAGGACAGAAACTATAAAACTCTTAGGGGAAAGCATAGGCAGAACACTCTTTGACATGAATTTCAGCAAGATCCTTTTTGACCTACCTCCTAGAATAATAAAAATAAAAATAAAAAAAATGGGACCTAATTGAACTTAAAAGCTTTTGCACAGTAAAGGAAACTGAACAAGATAAAAAAAGAACTCTCAGAACGAAAGAAAAGAATTTCAAATGAAGCAAGTGATGAAGGATTAATCTCCCAAATATACAAGCAGCTCATGCAGCTCTACATAAAAAAAAACTAACAGCTCAATTAAAAAATGAGCAGAAGACCTAAAAAGACAATTCTTTAAAGAAAAAATACAGACGGCCAATAAACATATGAAAAGATGTTCAACATTGCTCATTATTAGAGAAATGCAAATCAGAATTGTAATGAGGTATTACCTCACCACTGGTCAGAATGGCTATCATCAAAAAATCTACAAACAATAAATGCTGGAGTGGATGCTGGAGAAGGTGTGGAACAAAGGGACCTCTTGTACTATTGGTGGGAATAGGTAATTGATGCAGCCATGATGGAGAACAATATGGAGATTCCTTAAAAATGCTAGGAATAAAACCACCATGTGACTCAGCAGTCCCACTACTGGGCATATACCCTGCTGCTGCTGCTGCTACTAAGTTGCTTCAGTTGTGTCTGACTCTGTGCGACCCCATAGACAGCAGCCCACCAGGTTCCCCCATCCCTGGGATTCTCCAGGCAAGAACACTGGAGTGGGTTGCCATTTCCTTCTCCAATGAATGAAAGTGAAAAGTGAAAGAGAAGTCGCTCAGTCATGTCCAACTCTTAGCAAGCCCATGGACTGCAGCCCACCAAGCTCCTCCATCCATGGGATTTTCCAGGCAAGAGTACTGGAGTGGGGTGCCATTGCCTTCTGGAGAAAACTGCAATTCTAAAAGACGCATGTACCCCAATGTTCATTGTAGCACTATTTACAATAGCTAGGACATGGAAGCCATCTAGATGTTCATTAACAGATGAATGGATTAAAAAAAATCACAGTACAGGTATACACAATGGACTATTATTACTCAACTATAGAAAGGAAATGAATTGGAGTCAGTTTTAGTGAGGTGGATGAACCTAGTGCCTATTATACAGAGTAAAATAAGTCAGAGAAAAACAAATATTGTGTATTACCACATATATATGGGATCTAGAAAAGTGGCACTGATGAATAAATTTGCAGGGCAGTAATAGAGATGCAGACATGCAGTAAAGATTTGTGAACACAGTTGGGGGAAGGAGAGGGTAGGACAAATTAAGAAAGTAGCATTGAAACATTACCGTATGTAAAACAGATAGCCAGTAGAAATTTGCTATATGATGCAGGGAGCTTAATGTTCTATGACAACCTAGAGGGGTGGGATGATGGGGTGGGAGGGAGGTTTCAAAGGGAGGGGATACACACATACACACACACACACACACACACACACACACACACACACACACTTGTGGCTGGTTCACATTGTTGTATGGCAGAAACCAACACAACATTGTAAAGCAATTATCCTCCAATTGAAAAAAAAATATATGTGGTAGACATGGCCCTGTTTAAGATCCTATGAAGTGCTGCACTGGGTTTAGAGTTAGGAAATGTGGGCGGAGGTATGCCCTTCCACTGATGAGGCCGCCACCCACCCCTGCCCTGTCCCATACTCTGTGCATGTGCCCTGTGATTTTCCACATGGTTAATTCTTCCCCCTACCCACAATACTCCCTACCCACCCCCCCCTCCAAATAATCTGTCTCTGATGTGCATCTCATTCCATTTTTCTCTGTGTCCCACATACGGGATCTGATAGCTTGTTGCTGCTGCTGCTAAGTCACTTCAGTTGTCTCTGACTCTGTGCAACCCCACAGATGGCAGCCCACCAGGCTCCCCCATCCCTGGGATTCTCCAGGCAACAACATTGGAGTGGGTTGCCATTTCCTCCTCCAATGCATGAAAGTGAAAAGTGAAAGTGAAGTCGCTCAGTCAGGTCTGACTCTTAGTGACCCCATGAACTGCAGCCTACTGGGCTTCTCCGTCCATGGATTTTCCAGGCAAGAGTACTGGAGTGGGGTGCCATTGCCTTCTCCAGCTTGTTGCTGAGGCTGAAACTTTTTTTAAAAATTGTGCTTTCAGCCTTGTTCTAGTTATACTTTGGGGTCTGTAGATATTCTTGGAATTATTTGGTGGAGAGAAGGATAGCTCTTCTAAACCAGTAGCCCAGATTCTTATCCTGTTCCCTTTCACCAGGTTACTCTATGCCTTGGGGATGGCTGCATCACGGTAATAGGCTGCCATTAGATTCTTCTCAATCAGGGCTTGTTTTAGAAGATGAGAAAAAAATGAGCATAAAAGAGATGGAGAATGAGGCAGCACCAAACTGATTGATTAGAACTGTTACATAATGAGATTTTCTGTTTTCCAGATTCATAAGTATTGCCAAGTCTTACTTCAGAAGTGCAGATGGTGTTTTGCTGCTGTATGATGTTAGTGTGAGAAAATCCCATGTACAAGAATGGATAGATATGATTGAGGTGAGAAATCAAACAGAGAAGCAAAAAAGTTACACTGGAGAGTTGCAGGCTGTCCTGGAGAATGTTAGTTTTTTCCTTTGTCAAAATGAACTTGATTACAAGCCACTTATCCAGGCTATCAAAAAGAACTGAGTGTGAGAAGTGGGGTTCCCAGTGGCATTTGGCCGTATTGATCTCTGCATTAGTAGCTGGGCAAGTTCCCACAGAGCCAAGGACGCTACTAAAGTGAGCTTCTGGGGGAAAAAAATAACTTCTTCATTTTCTTATAGATAAAATCAGAATCCCACTGGCAGTAAGCAAAAATTCAGGCAGCCCAAGAAGAAGCACCTCTCACAAACAAGGGGGCAGTGGAGCTGAGTGTGGAGTGTGATTGGAGGTGTAATAGGGGCTCCCACATGTGCTAGAAGCACAGATGAAACACCATCTGGGTGTGAGCTCGTGCCAGGTCCAGATTCCATAATAGCCATATTTTCAACCTTATCCTTTCAGGTAGTGATTCAGGTGATTTATACATCCCAAGGTACCACTGAAATACGTTTGATATTTTAAACTTATGTGGGTAACTATCTGTGCTTTCTTTTGCTCTAGTAAGATGGCGTCTTTCATCTGAGAGGTTTTCATATCCTTTGGTTTTCATGGTAAATATTTTTTAAAGTAGGAAATGATTTTGACCACAGTTAGTGTGCTACCAACAGTCATTAATCATTATAAAACTAGAGTTCAAGCCATGGTTCATCATACTTTCTTGGGAAAAAGCCAAAACCCGTGGCTGATACAATTTTTCAAGTAAGTCTGTAATTTTTTAACAGGCATTAAGTGAAGAGGTGGCTGAACTGAGAACTGATTGCTATCTGATCTCAAGTTATCCTCTAGATTCTTCAGTTGGTCCTGTTTCCTACCCTGTGAAACACTGGAATGTGTATTCTTTTTAACTAAAGAAGTAAGACATGACTGGTTCAGGGACTTACCTGGCAGTCCGTGTTAAGACTCTGTGCTTCCACTGCAGGGGGCGCTGGTTCAACCCCTGGTCAGGGAACTAAGATCCCACATGCTGAGATATGGCCACTAAAAAGAAAAAAAAAAAAGGGAAAGCAAAGACTGGTTGAAATTAACGATAAGAGTCAGGCAATAATAATGCATGTTGTTCAACTGAAATATGACTTAAATGATTATAAATACAATGAAAGTGTGTTGACTTTAATATTGTATTTTATTACAAAAAATTTTCCACATGTTGTGTTCATCTCTGTAACCTGTATGAGAAAGAAAGTAAGAAATATGATACTATTCTCTCTTTTTATGAGAAACCTGAGGCATAGAAAGTATATGACACTTGTGTTTGGTTATTAAGAGGTTAGGGGTGGAAGGGAAAATTTGACCTCCTAATTCGATACTGTTTGCTCCTTTGATTAAACATGAGTATGCAGAAGATTAAGAAAAAAAAAAAATTTTGCTATCAAGAAAGGATCTCCAAGGTGGTTAGTGTGTAGCTGAGAGGGATCTGCCCGAGGGGACGGAAGACCTTCCTGGGGTAGACCAGTGAGTTCAGAGAACCCAGTGAGAATGGATAACTCTTGCTCACTCATACCCACAGATATATCAGCTTTATAGCAAAACCTTTTATTGCTGAAGTGTTGGACTTGGTCTTCATTTTAAGACTTTAGATTACATTCAAGGAAAGGAGGCACAGGGTCAGCCCCTGGGTTGAGATAGCCCTGAGTGACCAGATGTCATGGCCTGTGCCAGGGGCCCCACCACCGTAATTTGCTAAATAAGCACCTACCTGTGATAAGTCACCTGTTAGCTATTTGTATTACCTTTCATATGGTCTGAAAAGGAAGAAAACTGTATTCAAAGTGAATTCTTAAATTTGTTATGGATAAAAAATTAGATGCCCCTTGGCATTTGACTTTCACTAGTCAGAGTCGGACACGACTGAGTGACTTCATTTTCACTTTTCACTTTCACGCACTGGAGAAGGAAATGGCAACCCACTCCAGTGTTCTTGCCTGGAGAGTCCCAAGGACGGGGGAGCCTGATGGGCTGCTGTGTACGCGGTCACACAGAATCGGACATGACTGAAGCGGACTGAAGCGACTTAGCAGCAACAGCAAAGTCATGATGAAACTTTGCCATGGCTTAAATTATCTGATTTGAGGCAGTTGTACTGGGATGATTTATATGGTCACTATAAGTGGGTAGAAACTCATGGTGAGATTGTTGGGATAGGCCAGAGGATTGAGAAGCTGTCGAATGTTAGTGGTGAATGGACCGTCTGAATTAATAATTAATACACTTGGATTGAAAACCACCAAGTTATTAAATCTTACAATAAAATTAAGGCCATTTACTTACCTGTCATGAATAATTTATTGTTTGAATATTTATGTGAGATGTCTAACTTTTACATCTTCAAAAATATTTTTGGGATGCCTGCTTTGTGCATGTACTGAGCTAGTGCTTGCAGTATCAGTCAGTTCAGTTGAGTCGCTCAGTTGTGTCCAACTCTTTGTGACCCCATGAATTGGAGCACGCCAGGCCTCCCTGCCCATCACCAACTCCCAGAGTTCACTCAAACTCATGTCCATTGAGTCAGTGATGCCATCCAGCCATTTCATCCTCTGTTGTTCCCTTCTCTTCCTGCCCCCAATTCCTCTCAGCATCAGGGTCTTTCCCAATGAATCAGCTCTTTGCATGAGGTGGCCAAAGTATTGGAGTTTCAGCTTTAGCATCAGTCCTTCCCATAAACACCCAGGATTAATCTCCTTTAGAGTGGACTGGTTGGATCTCCTTGCAGTCCAAGGGACTCTCAAGAGTCTTCTCCAAAACCACAGTTCAAAAGCATTAATTCTTTGGCACTCAGCTTTCTTCACAGTCCAACTCTCACATCCATACATGACCACTGGAAAAACCATAGCCTTGACTAGATAGACCTTTGTTGGCAAAGTAATATCTCTGCTTTTCAATATACTATCTGGGTTGGTCATAACTTTCCTCCCAAGGAGTAAGAATCTTTTAATTTCATGGCTGCAGTCACCAGCTTGCAGCATATCCACTAACAAAACAAGGAGCCCTACCCTTATGGAGCTTATGCTCCAGTGTGGGAGACATAACACAGGGCAAACATAAGTAAAATAAATAGAATGACAGAAAGTGATAAATGTTATAAAAACAAAAAGAGAGAAAGGTGAGAGGCCTCATAGTGAGGCAGTGGGCTACAGATAGTGTGGTCAGGATAGCTGCACCAGAAGGTGATATTTGAGTCAGGACTTGGAGAAGGTGCCAGTATTTGTTTTACCTGTATGCCTGTGGGAAGTCATTTAGACGCTCAGACTTTCGGCTCACTTAAGTAAATGTTCAACTCATGGCTTCCATGTGATGCCCCCTTGGATCCTGAATGTTCCCCACCAAATGCAATTACTTAAAACATTAATGGGTAGGGGATCTAGCTTTGGGGGAGGCCATTCGTTTCCATCTCCCCATTGCTTTTACTTCACTCTGGTGCCTTCCATTGAAGGAAAATGGTCTGAAAAGAAAGAAAGTCAAATATAGTTTCATTGCTTTTGAGGCTTTTGATGCTGTCTCAGGTGTGGCACCGGAGTAGATGAGCACTTGGATGCCTTTTGGCACCAAAAAGAGTCATTCCCCACATTTCAGTCAGGGCTGCTGCCTCTCTTGTTCAGACATCAGAAACCTATTTTTCTAGTCAAGTTGTCCTCTGTTCTCATCCCGCTTGCTGAGCAGGGAATGTGCCCTTACTGACTCTTTAAATTTACACATAGGGAAATGGAGGCAGAAACAGAAAGACACCTGCCTGATTTCGCACAGCCAGTGAGCGGTGAGGTCGTCGGAGGGGCGGGGTCTCCAGTTTAACTCTGCCTCTCACATCCCCCACTGTGCTGCCAGCTCCTCTGTGCATGCCAGGGCTGAGGCATGGAGTGCTGTGCTGATTTGGGAGCATTATCCTGAGAATCTGTAGCTTTGAATAATTGCTCATTGACTCGCACAAGGAGAAAGCTGACCTTTAGGGCCTTTGTATTTTGCTTTTGTTATAAACCAGATAACAGCAAGTGTGGAATTTTCTAACTCCAATTTTGCCCCATCATAGCTAAGGGAATTCTCGTGTGTTTTGTATCTGGAATAATGAAGTTGGCTCATAATCACTACTGTTTGGAGTGAAAATTGTTCAAAATTATGTGGGTGCTGTAGCCAAATAAAATTTTGTGGTCATGCCTCTTGAGTTTGTATTGTTTGTGCAGGGGCAGGGGTGATAGAGTCAGTTTAGACCCTGGTCCTGGCCTTACAAGGTCTTATTTAACTCCTCACCTGGCAGTGGGAAAAAGTTTGGCTGTTTATATAGATAGTTTGAGGTCTGTAACTCATGTGGCACATAAGGGGCTTTTGGAAATGGCAGCTGTTGTCATCATCATCCTGGTAACTTATGAAATGTTCAACATGTGCACAGTTTTTTTTTCTTCTCTTTGAGGTAAGAGGTAGCCGTGAGAGCATTCCTCTGTGTTGGCATGAAACAAGGCTGATCTTCATGATGCTGCTGAAGCAGAGGGACAAAGACGTGTCCCAGGATACCTTGGAGAAAAACTGGCTGTGATAAGAGAGAGAGTGGGTCCAAACTGGAAGGGGTCTTTCACTATTGTCTAACTTTGCTGAAGAGGTTGTTTGACAAACCTCCACTCTGTCTGTTGGGTCTTTTTTCCTTATACAGGCAGTACTCCCAGTGACCCCCTTCTGCCCCATAAAGGTAAGCAATTGCACCAAAAATTAAATCCCTTGTAGAGATAAAACCATCACATGAGCTTTTCCCCCTGCTGAGTATCAGTGACAAAGAGGAGGCAAAATTATTCCATCTTCCTCCTTACTCTTCCTGTTTCTGAAATTCTTTTCTTGTCCTGGAATACGGGTAAAGAAAAAATAATGGGTATCCTATTTGGACAAGATGGGTTTGATTCTGGAAGATCTTTGTGCCAAGGGGTGGTAGATGGTGCAGTGTGTCACCTTGGTGAAGAGTGAAGAGAGTTGGAAACATTCTTTTCTCCAGGGTTCATATTCAGTTGGAATAATATTATTTTTGGTTATGTGTCTGTATTGAAGTTGAATACCATTTCTGTCCCCATTATTACTGTGAGCAGTGTTTATTCTCTTGTTATTATTTTGGCACTGTGTCAGAATGCTATGTGGGTCTCTTATGACTTGTCCTACCTGAACAAGGTATGTATGCTGCTGCTGCTAAGTTGCTTCAGTCATGTCCAATTCTGTGCGACCCCACAGACGGCCTCCCACCAGGCTCCCTCGTCCCTGGGATTCTCCAGGCAAGAACACTGGACTGGGTTGCCATTTCCTTCTCCAATGCGTGAGAATAAAAAGTGAAAGTGAAGTTGCTCAGTTGTGTCTGACTCAGCAACCTCATGGACTGCAGCCTACCAGGCTCCTAGGCCCATGAGATTTTCCAGGCTAGAGTACTGGAGTGGGGTGCCATTGCCTTCTCCAAAGGTATGCATAGTCAAAGCTATAAACCATAGTAGTCATGTACAGATGTGAAAGCTGGACCATAAAGAAGACTGAGTGCTGAAGAATTGAGGCTTTCAAATTATGGTGCTGGAGAAGACTATTGAAGGTACCTTGGACAGCAAGATCAAACCAGTCAATCCTAAAGGAAATCAACCCTGAATATTGATTGGAAAGACTGATGCTGAAGCTGAAGCTCCAATACTTTGGCCACTTGATTGAAGAGCCAACTCACTGGAAAAGACCCCGATGCTGGGAAAGATTGAAGGCAGGAGGAGAAAGGGACGACAGAGGATGAGATGGTTGGATGGCATTGCCGACTCAGTGGACATGGGTTTGAGCAAACTCTGGGAGTTGGTGAAAGACAGGGAAGTCTGGTGTGCCGCAGTCCATGGGGTCACAAAGCGTTGGACACAACTGAGCAACTGAACAACAACTTGAACAAGGAACCAGATGGGTCAAATAAGAAGTTCATAATATAGCAGTCTGACCTGATGTCATCATTGATGTTTGTCCTCGCTACCATGAAAAGACTGCTTTGTAGTATATACACGTGAACTTTAAAAGGAAGTTCTGGGTTCACTATTTTAAGTTGGAATTATTCCTTGTTTTAAGCTTTAGAACTGTGAACCTGATATAATAAAAATCAAAAGCTAGGCAATGAAATACAGAACAGATTCATTCAGCACTTATTTAATTGTATCCACCACATGGAAAGCACTTCAGTGTGAGCTGAGCAGAGGGTAAAGAATAAAGCAGACTGTCCTTGCCCTCACATGCTTTGCTCTCAGGGGCAGACAGATATTAAACTCATATAATGCACATGTCCCTCTAGAGATCTTGTAATTCCTGGCTACATGCCAGTTTTATTCCCTAACCACAAATTTTCAGATTTGGTTGTTGATTATGCATCTCTTGACCTCCACCCTCTTGTATCTTCAAAGGGAGAGTCTATTTTACCCCATAATATATTGATTGTGAAACTTAGCAGCAGCACTACCCATTCTACTAGAAATACATTCATTTAAGGTTCTCTATGGATTTGGGGGCTCATGGATAGAGGTTTCATAGTAGTCTCTCCATGTTACCTGGTTCTTCCCTCTTTCCCTGCTCCAGAGCACCTACCACACCCTCCCCTCTCCCACACTGACTGTGTAGCCACACCCAGTCCCACGGCCCACTAGTTCTCCTTTCCTAAGGGAAATTGTCTCCAGCTTATTCAACAAAATGCACATAAATAATTTTGTCAGTTAGAGTTGTGCTGGGAAAATATATAAGACAAGAGGTTTAATAATAGGAAAACCTAGTATCAACTTTTCAGTTAGAAAACACTGAACTTCAAGAGAGGATTACCTAAAAATCTAGAAGATAGGTAAAAGTCTGGTAAAGGGGGTTAATGGGGGCAAGGAATAACCTAGATAGTGGAGGCAGCAGGTACAAAGGTCCTGAGGTAGCAAGGAATTTGGAGCATTGGGGAGAGAGGGGGACAGCCAGGGTAACTTGAGCCTTGTGAGTGAGGGGGAGAGGTGGCAGATAAAACTAGAAGGTTGGCTGGGACCACATGCAAGTGAGGCCTCATCAGCTGGGTAAGCATTTCAACATGAGCGGGGTGGGGGAAGCATTAAAGGATTTGAAGCAGGAGAGTAGTATGACGGATGATCATGTGTATAACCCCCGGGGGAGGTTGAAACATGGTGGACCAGACAGCAGCGACATAGGCTGCTGAATCTTGATAGGAAATGATGATAGGGTGAAGGGGGAAGTGTGTTAGCTTCTGGCCAAGAGAAGATGTACTTTTGAAGGACATTTAATTACTGAGTGCTTACCTTAAGCTATCATTTTTCTCTCTAAAATTATTGGTAGAGAACACTTAGTAGCTTGGGTGACTCTTGGAAGTAAGAAGCTTAAATCATGAAATTTTGTAATGTAGGTTTTTTTTTTTTTTGGATACAAATAAAAATCTAGTTAGGAGTTGTTCTTGGAATAACTAGGCTCAAACATTTTTTTTAAGTAAAAAAATAAATCCAAATTTCTTAACTATTTATTTTACCAAACTCAACAGGGGAATATTTTTATTTTCTTTTATTAGTTTTAAAAGCTAACATTCCAGGAAACCTAATCAAAGCCTTCACTTAATGGTGTGTGTGTGTGTGTGTGTGTGTGTGTGTGTGTGGGCATTATTTTGTAAAACAGCCTAAAAGATGGTTTGAATATAGTGGCAGTTCGGTAGTTTTGCCTTATATTTGGAAACTGGATGCAAGATAGAATTTTCACTTAGCTGTTGCATGTGCCAAGATTCTTGACCCTAACATGAGTCTGCATCAGAAAACACTGTCTAGTCTTTCAGTAGTAGTTGGAGAAACAATTAAATGTAGTTTTTATAAAAACTGGTAGTGCTTCTTGTTCACTGTGAACTTTGGCAAAATATAATAACTTTGCTGCCAAACAAAGCAGGTGCATCTGAGAAATCGTTGACATTTCTGCAAATGTCATCACAAAGCTAATAGTTGACGTGTATGAATCAATTCCAAGAGCTAGATTTTAAACACAAGAGACTATTATGAATATAACTGTCTATTATGACATTTCCAAGGTAAAGGGAGGAAAAACTGAATAAAGCAAATTGTATATCATGCCAGTTGGAAGCATTTTGTTTAAATTATTACTCAGGTAATTATTAAGCTAAGGCAATGGTGTTAATAATAAATAACATTTTAGGATATAGATTAGAATGAAAATTGCATTGTTGAGGAATTTGGATTTAACTGTACTTTAATCCTTGCAGTATTCTTAAGAAATAATAGTGTTTTATGTTGGATTTATTTCTTCTGTACAGTTTTCTGTCACAAATGAAAAGATGAGTCTTTGCTGGTCTAAAAGAATTAAATATTAAAAAAATGTGCATTAACAAAATCTAGACTAATGATCTTTTTGTTTTTGTTCAGTTGCTAAGTCCAACTCTTTGTGACCTCATGGACTGCAGCACTCCAGGCTCCTCTGTCCTTCACTATCTCCCAGAGTTTGCTCAAATTCATGTCCGTTGAGTCAGTGGTACTATCTAACCATCTCATCCTCTTCCAGCCCCTTTTTCTCCTCTTCCAGCCCCTTCTCGTCCTGCCCTCAATCTTTCTCAGCATCAGGGTCTTTTCCAGTGAGTCAGATCTTCCTATCAGGTGGCGAAACTATTGGAACTTGAGAATCAGTCCTTCCATCAAATATTCAGGGTTGATTTCCTTTAGGATTGACTGATTTGATCTCCTTGCAGTCCAAGGGACTCTCAGGAGTCTTGTCCAGCACTACAGTTTGAAAGCATTGATTCTTTGTCACTCAGCCTTATTTACGGTCCAACTCTCACATCCGTGCATAATGATCTTTAGTTGCTGACAAAGCAGAAACATAACTTTAGGCATGTAGTTCTTTCCCTGATTATTTCTGAGATTCTGGTTTCGTAAGAATCTTAACTTTAGTAGAATAAGGGCTCAGTGCTACCTTGGCCTCAAGCTGGGGTTGCTGAATTGCTGCCCCTACTGAGCAGGAAAAGATGCTGCAGGTCAGGCCCTCTGTGTGGCTCTTGGCTTCTGCCGAGCACGCTGGAGAAGTGTCGTGTCAGGAGGTTCAAAGTCCAGTCTTAAGTCTACCCTGAACACCTGTGCAATTTTGACTAAGAATCTTAGTCTTTTTTAGGTATCTCTAAACTTTGGCCATCTCATGCGAAGAGTTGACTCATTGGAAAAGACTCTGATGCTGGGAGAGATGGGGGGCAGGAGGAAAAGGGGACGACCGAGGATGAGATGGCTGGATGACATCACTGACTCGATGGACATGAATCTGACTGAACTCCGGGAGTTGGTGATGGACAGGGAGGCCTGGTGTGCTGCAATTCATGGGGTTGCAAAGACCTAAGGCCCTTTCTAGTTCTGATGGCGTATGCTTCTGTATGTTTAACAGTCTAAACTCCACTAAATAACATAATAACTATTTAACACTGAGTTGTCTTGTGGAATCATATTACAGATAAATGACTCCAGGTTGCCATGGTTATACCCAGAGTGCAGGATCAATCCTCTTTATTATATCAGTAAGATAGGAGAGCTGGAGGCTGTCTATGCCCTTCCTCCACCTGCTCCTGTGGGTGAACTGAGTTTGCTTGGCAACCATGCTGTTTACAGTGTAGCTTTCACCCAGGCTTACATTTCTTTACCTAAAACACCTTATGCAGAAGTGTTTTGGTAACATAAGCACTTCCTGAGAACCATTTATCAAGGAGTTTTAAAAATTGTTGTTATGGTATTATGGCCTGACTTGAGGCTCTAAGTTATGTTAACAATGTGTTAAATATGAAAATTAAAAATAAATAGTCATGTAAAGACTTTAATTTGCCTTATTATTATGGCATCAGATTTACTTGCAAAGTACCCAAATCTTAAATGAAAACAATAGTTTCCACAGCTAACTTTACCATTCGAAAGTTTTACAGACTTTAGAACTTTATGTATAATGGAAAACATGTTAAATTCTTGATTTAGATCTCATAAGATACATCCTACCATGTCATGTCATAAAAAACCTGAACTAAAAGAGGTGAAAATTTACACTGTCTGAAACAGAATTCATTTTGGAAGGAAAGCCACACATGTCTGCTTAACAACCTGAACACTGCTTTTTCCTGGAAAACCTCTCAATCCCAGGAAAAGTTTCTCTTTGAAATGCAGTTTCCTGTATGGCTAATAGGACATTCATCCTAACCACTGTTACTACATTTGCTGTCACTGGAGCCACAAACATTCAACATTTTGCAGTAAATTCAACAGGCATTAAGTTGATCAATGACCTGAAATTTGAAAAAAAGAAAAAAAAAAAAACTGGGCAAGGTATCAGTGGAGCTCCATTGTTGACCCTACTGGGTATAAATCTGTCCATAAGAGTGAGTCTTTTAAACTGAAGGCCAAGTGAACAATACGGGTACTTTTCTCTCTTAATGTTTGCATTCAGGTTCAGTAATGTCTCCATTAGTATGAGTATGTGGTATGAAAGCCCTGTACGTCGGGGTATATAAGATAGGCCATGTAATTTAACATTAGAGAAAAAAGAAACTATATGACCAGGCAGCCATACGATATGTAGCTGATAGAGGCCTAAGGGAGAGATGTGAGTTGTCTTATGAGGATGCTGTGATTATTATACCCACTGTACATAAGAAAATGGGAAATTAGACTGCTTAATCAGCTTGCTCAAACTGACACGGCTGTTGCTGCTGCTAAGTTGCTTTAGTTGTGTCCAACTCTATGCGACCCCATAGATGGAAGCCAACCAGGCTCCCCATCCCTGGGATTCTCCAGGCAAGAACACTGGAGTGGGTTGCCATTTCCTTCTCCAATGCATGAAAGTGAAAAGTGAAAGGGAAGTCGCTCAGTTGTGTCTGACTCTTAGTGACCCCATGGACTACAGCCCACCAGGCTCCTCAGTCCATGGGATTTTCCAGGCAAGAGTACTGGAGTGGGGTGCCATTGCCTTAGGTTTGTACAGAAGTAACCGTGGTTACTTTTGGACTGTGACGTTTAAATCATTATAACTAGGTTCAAACACATCTTTATTAATCAAAATAGGAACCATTACAATCAACACATTTTTTGCCAACGAGAAATGTTTATTCCTGTAGTTTGGGTTTCCCAGGTGGTGCAATGGTAAAGAATCCGCCTGACAAAGAAGGGGCACAAGAGATGCAGGTTTGATCCCTGGGTCGGGAAGATCCCCTGGAGGAGGAAGAATACTCCAGTATTCTTGCCTGGAAAATCCCAGGACAGAGAAGTCTGGTGGGCTACAGTCCATGGGGTCGCTAAGAGTCGGGATACAACTGAGTGAATGAACACACATGCATTCCTGTAGTGTAAAAATTCCTCCTTCAGGAGTCACTGAACTCTTGGAAGGCATTTTCTGCTTCCTGCTGGTTGTGGAAGTGTTTTTCCCGTAAAAAGTTGTTGAGATGCTTGAAGAAGCGGTGGTTGGTTAGTGAGAGGTCAGGTGAATATGGTGAATGACGTAAAACTTCATAGCCCAATTCGTTCAATTTTTGAAGTGTTGGTTGTGTGACATGCGGTTGAACATTGTCATGGGGAAGAATTGGGCCCATTCTGTTGACCAATGCGGGGTGCAGGCATTGCAGTTTCCAGTGTATCTTATCAATTTACTCAGCGTATTTCTCAGATGTAGTGGTTTCGCCAGGATTTAGAAAGCTGTTGTCGATCAGACAGGCAGCAGAATACCAACAGTGACCTTGACATTTTTTGGGTGCAAATTTGGCTTTGGAAAGTGCTTTGGAGTTTCTTCTTCAACCAACCACTGAGCTGATTGTCACCAGTTGTCATTATTAAATCCACTTTTTGTTGCATGTCACAATCCAATTGAGAAATGGTTTTGTTGTTGTTGCATAGAATAACAGAAGATGACACTTCAAAACGATTTTTTTTTTATTTTCGGTCAGGTTATGAGTAACCCAATTATCAAGCTTTTTCACGTTTTCAATTTGCTTCAGGTGGCAAACAACAGTAGAATGGTTGACACTGAGTTCTTTGGCAACTTCTTGTGCAAATGTAATGGATGAGCTTCTCAATTTGTTGTCAGCTTCCGATGGCCAGCCACTGGGCTCCTCCTCTTCAAGGCTC
The DNA here is from genome assembly GCA_006408675.1 of Madoqua kirkii. Classification (NCBI taxonomy): domain Eukaryota; kingdom Metazoa; phylum Chordata; class Mammalia; order Artiodactyla; family Bovidae; genus Madoqua; species Madoqua kirkii. Next base: position 15,677 of record SJYC01021244.1, on the reverse strand, counting down.
TCCACTCCTTTGCAAAACTTCTTGAACCACCACTGCATTGTATGTTAGTTAGTAGTTCCTGGAAAATGCATTGTTAATGTTGCAAGTTGTCTCCACTGCTTTATGACACATTTTGAACTCGAATAAGAAAATGCCTCAAATTTGATTTTTGTCTAACATAATTTCTATAGTCTAAAATAAATATAAAATAAACAGTGAGTAATAAGTCGTTAGTAAAAAACATAAAGTGAGAAATGCACATTAAAATGATGTATAACAAAGCTGCATTTATTTAAGAATGTATTACAATATCAAAACAGCAAAGTTCAACAATGAAAAACCACAATTACTTTTGCACCAACCTAATACAAAGAGTTGGACATGACTGAGCAAATGAACTGAACTGAACTGTAGCTAAAACAGCAAAGAATCTGCCTGCAATGCAAGAGACCAGGGTTTGATCCCTGGGTCAGGAAGACCCTCTGGAGAGGGGAAAGGCTATCCACTCCAGTGTTCTTGCCTGGAGAATCCCATGGACAGAGGAGCCTGGTGGGCTATAGTTCGTGGGATGGCAAAGAGTCAGACACAACTGGGTGACTAACACTACTGCCACTATTGTATAAGGTTAAGGACTGTGAAGAAGGCTGAGCACCGAAGAATGGATGCTTTTGAACTGTAGTGTTGGAGAAGACTCTTGAGAGTCCCTTGGACTGCAAGGAGATCCAACCAGTCCATTCTGAAGGAGATCAGCCCTGGGATTTCTTTGGAAGGAATGATGCTAAAGTAGAAATGCACATTAAAATGATGTATAACAAAGCTGCATTTATTTAAGAATGTATTACAATATCAAAACAGCAAAGTTCAACAATGAAAAACCACAATTACTTTTGCACCAACCTAATACAAAGAGTTGGACATGACTGAGCAAATGAACTGAACTGAACTGTAGCTAAAACAGCAAAGAATCTGCCTGCAATGCAAGAGACCAGGGTTTGATCCCTGGGTCAGGAAGACCCTCTGGAGAGGGGAAAGGCTATCCACTCCAGTGTTCTTGCCTGGAGAATCCCATGGACAGAGGAGCCTGGTGGGCTATAGTTCGTGGGATGGCAAAGAGTCAGACACAACTGGGTGACTAACACTACTGCCACTATTGTATAAGGTTAAGGACTGTGAAGAAGGCTGAGCACCGAAGAATGGATGCTTTTGAACTGTAGTGTTGGAGAAGACTCTTGAGAGTCCCTTGGACTGCAAGGAGATCCAACCAGTCCATTCTGAAGGAGATCAGCCCTGGGATTTCTTTGGAAGGAATGATGCTAAAGCTGAAACTCCAGTACTCTGGCCACCTCATGTGAAAAGTTGACTCATTGGAAAAGACTCTGATGCTGAGAGGGGTTGGAGGCAGGAGGAGTAGGGGATGACCGAGGATGAGATGGCTGGATGGCATCACTGACTCGATGGACGTGAATCTGAATGAACTCTGGGAGTTGGTGATGGACAGGGAGGCTTGGCGTGCTGTGATTCATGGGGTTGCAAAGAGTCGGACACGACCGAGTGACTGAACTGAACTGAACTGAATACTAAGTGGCAAAACTGGGACTTTTTGCTACTCTGAACCTCTGGCTTTTCTTTAATGTTGATAATCTGAAGATTCTGTTCTCTCTTCCTCTTTACTCTCTCTCTCTGACTGTTTTCTACCCTCATGGTTTCTAGAACTTTGTCTAGCTGATGACTTCCAATTTCTGTATTTTTCTGTATTTTAATCTCCATCTTTTAAAAAAAAATCCATGATCACATTCCCACCCACCAACAGATGGAAATTCCATAGGCACGACTGCCCCCAACATATCTAAAATCTAATGTGTTAATTTTTCTCTAAAATTATTTCTCATTCTACATTCCCTTTCTCAGTAACTACCAACATTATCACTAAAAAATAGTCACCCAGAATCAGTCTTGACTCCTTCCTGGCTTTCTCCATCACCTACCTTTAGTGGATTCTGGGTCCCTATTGACTTAGTTACCTCTTTGTAATCTTTCTTGAATCTGTCCATGTTTTCTCTCTTTCTCTGTTCTTTTTTAGGCCTGAGAATTTCCTACCCCAGTTAGTTCAGGAGGCATCTAAGTTTCTGCCTCAGAGTTTCTCCGACATCAGCTCATTCTTTACCCTGTAATCAGGGTAATCTTTATAAGTGAAAATCCAGTTCGTACTTTTTTTCTCGCACCCCGACATTGGTGTTCTACCTACAGCAGAGAGTACAACTTCCCTAGCAAGTGGCAATAGTCCCTCAGAGCCCAGCATCACCTACCTTTGCTTGCATCTCTTATCTTGCTTCCCAAATAACTGATAATCTATAGACACAGCAAACTTTGCTTCTGTCATGGCCACTTTCTTTTATGCCTCTTTACCTCATGCGTGCTGTTTCCTACACCTAGAATCTCCCTCATTAAATGGAGGTGAATTCCTATCCCATCAAGAGGTTGCTCCACTGTCAAAATCTCCATGAAACTCCATCTCCGCAAAACCTGCCTTCCCCTCACCCCTGCATGGCTGTAGTGCACCTTTTGTGTTCCTGCAAACGCTGTGCTTGTGTGTTAGCAACTTTATTTAGAAGACAGCTGTCTCTCTCTTTTTCTCAAAGCTCACTGGTTGAAGGTCCCAGAGCTTGGCATAAATCAGACATTTGTTGAATGACCAAATGGTTGCTATTTTGCATTTGAAAGTTGAGTGAATTTTCTGTTGTCACTGTAACAAATCCCCATTGGCCTAGTGGTTTAAACAATAAAAATTTATTATCATATAGTTCTGGAGGTTAAAATTCTGAACTGAGTCTGATATGGTTTATGAGTTGAACTGTGAAGATGATTCAACTCCCTTCTTTTCCTTAGTCTTTGTTTCCTCATCTGTGAAGGAAGTAGACTGATGCTCATCTGTTACTCCTCAGGATTTTGTGGGTGTGCATTGCATGTATTAAATAAGGAATATGTGAAAATGTGTAGCATTGTGTTTATGAACTCTAAAGAGCAAGAGCTAGTTTTTCCTTTTCCCCCTACTCACAGGGCAGTGGTTTTCAAACATATATCAGCTTTTTCTTGGGCGATGCTGACCAGTTTAGTAGCTGTTGGCTGCCTGAAGTGTGGCTCATCCAAGCTGAGATGTGATGAATGTATTAAATAAATACTGGCTTTTGAAGATGGTATAAACATTGTAAAGTGCCTCATTGACATTTTTATTGGTAACATGCTGAAATGATAATATCTTTGCAATACTGAGTTACAATATATTAATAAAATTAATTTCACTTATTTCTCTTTAAATTTTGGATGTGGCTGCTGAAATGTTTTAATGACATTTGTGGATTAAAGTCTATTCCTCTTCAACAGTGTCACTGTTCTGGGAATCAGCATCTACTGCTCTGTAACAAACCACCCAAACTGTAGTTGCCTAGAACACCACTTTTTAGTTTTTTTGATTATTGAAGTTGACTGGATCTCACTGGAGTGTCCACAGTTCCTCTCCCTCATGTGTTTGCAGTCAAATGAACATAGAATTAGACACGGTTTGCTCTCTGCTGCCAGGATGCTCCTCCTCATGCATCTCAGCCCTCGGGACATCTCTGCTGGCTTCTCTCCAGTGAAGGTCCCTGGGCTGCTTTTACTGCAGCTCAGAGTAGCCAGACCTCTTTTTAAAAAACATTTATTTATTTATTTGGCTACACCAGGTCTTAGTTGTGGTATGCAGGATCTAGTTCCCTGACCAGAGATCAAACCTAGGCCCCCTGCATTGGGAGCACAGAGTCTTGGCCATTGGGTCACCAGGGAGGTCTCTAGACCTTACTAATGCCTGGCTTGAAAGTGTCAGCACAGCCTTTCCTCGCTTTTCTACTGGTCTGAGCAGTCACAGAGCAGGTAGGTACTGGCCATGGGGGAGTGGCACAAGCTTCAGCACTTCGTGTTAAGTGCCAGACAGTGCAGGGAGGTGGAACTCCTGGGGACGAGCTGTCACATTCTCCTCACCCAGAGACAGTTCAGCTTGTCTGAGGGTGTATTTCCCACGCATCCCCAGGGGTAGGAGACTTCTTTTTCTTAAGACTGTGGATATTTTTGGTGCAATATTGCCTCTAGAAGTTAATTCTGCAAGAAATTTAGGAAGAGGCAAGAAGAAGACTTTTCCCTCTGGATTTTAACCATCTGTTATCGCCATGATCATAAATGGTAATAAAGCAATGAGTTTTATCCTAAGCATTAGCTTGGAATGGGAGCCATGTTCCAGAGTTCTAAGGAGTGAGCTATGTGTGGCAGACTATATATAAATCATGTGAAACTACAAGAGAGGGCAGGAGTAGCCTGTGTGTGCATGTGGTGTGTACACATGTATGTATGCATTTGGGTGTGTGTGTGTGCATGTATGCATGAGTGTGTGGTCTGGTGCTCAGAATGCAGGCATTGGAGCTCACCTGCATGGTTGGAATCCCAGCCCTGCCACTTCTCCAGCTTTGTGACCCAAGGGAAATTTCTTCACTTTTTTTTCCTTTCATTTCCTCACATATAATGTGGGTCACAACAAAATCGCATAGTTGTTACAAGGAATAAGTCAGGACCTACAGAGGATTTAGAATGCTGTTTAGGTAGCACACAGTAAGTGCTCAGCAGTGTTATTTTATTTCTCTGATTATGGTTCAGTTTTATACCTCAGTAATCTTTCTCTCTCTGTCTTTTTCTCTCTCCAGGGAATTAAAAAAAAAAAATGAAAATGAGGATGACAATTACCCATCTGAGTGGGACCAGTTCCAAAAAGTCAACCCAGATAAGAATTGTTGCAGTGGTAAAATCCCAAACATCCTTGGCCTGTGAAGCCTTCATTCTCAGAGAACTGAATATATGTGGCTTGTGTGCTTCTCATGTAGAGTGGTGCATCCTGTGGACACTGTCGTGTGCAGAGTCACCATGTGTGGAATCTGAGCAGTGCTCTGGGATCCCTCCAGAACCTTGGCTTTTTTTCCCCCCTATGTTTCAGTGAATGATTTGGACCCTCTGGTTAAATATACCTGTCTTGTCATTACAAAATCTTACCAGATGGCATGTAAATGTTTTTAAAGTGGTTAAAAAAATCATACGCTCAGTTCAAAGCTATAGAAGATTGCTGACTTTGTATATAACCTATAACATTTACTTCCAACATTCAGTACTGGAAAACTAGGAAATGGGGGTTACCATCCTAGCTGCATTGTTAACTAGTCTTGTGATCACCAGCCCACATAGATCCGTTTTCCTCCTCTGTAAGCAGGCAGCATGGCCTTTCAGACCTGGACCCTCTCAGCTCACAGCAGTGGGAAAGAGAGTATATCGGCCACAGTTAATAAGGACTCTTGTCCTTCATGCTTTTTAAATATTGGAGCATTGATTCATCTCACTTTTTATACAAGAACAAAATTTAATCGAGAGGAAAAATAATGTTTTAAACTCCAGTGGAAACAGAAAAATCTATTTTCTATGTATAAAGAATGAAAATATTTTTGCAAGAGGAAAAGTTCGTGTATAGAAGAGGGTATTTTTAAATCTCAGAATACTTATACGTTTCATGGTTTGAATTCTGTGTTAAAAGTTCTGATGAGAACATATAAAGCAACACACTACTGAAAACATAATGTGCAAGAAAGTTGTCACATTTAACTTAAAAAGCACACACCAGCAAGTGACTGCCAGGAGCTGGTGAAGGAGAAACAGAGTGACTGCTAATGGGCATAGTTTCTTTGGAGATGATGAAAATGTTCCGGAATTGTACTGTGGTAATATTGTGCAACTTTGTGAATACACTAAAACCCACTAAATTGTGTATTTGAAATGGTGAATATTATGGTAAGTGAATTATATCTCATTAATGCCAAAGCCTTTGACTGTGTAGATTACAATAAACTGTGGAAAATTCTGAAAGAGATGGGAATACCAGACCACCTGACCTGTCTCTTGAGAAACCTATATGCAGGTCAGGAAAAGCAACAGTTAGAACTGGACATGGAACAACAGACTAGTTCAAATAGGAAAAGGCTGTATATTGTCACCCTGCTTATTTAACTGATATGCAGAGTACACCATGAGAAACGCTGGGCTGGATGAAGCACAAGCTGGAATCAAGATTGCTGGGAGAAATAGCAGTAACCTCAGATATGCAGATGACACACCACCCTTATGGCAGAAAGTGAAGAAGAACTAAAGAGCCTCTTGATGAAAGTGAAAGTGGAGAGTGAAAAAGTTGGCTTAAAGCTCAGCATTCAGAAAACAAAGATCATGGCATCTGGCCCCATCACTTCATGGCAGATAGATGGAGAAACAGTGGAAAGAGTGGCAGACTTTATTTTTTTGATTTCCAAAATCACTGCAGATGGTGACTGCAGCCATGAAATTAAAAGACACTTACTACTTGGGAGAAAACTTATGACCAATCTAGACAGCATATTAAAAAGCAGAGACATTGGCCCTGAATCAAGGCCAGCCGTTTGCTGAAGCTGTTTGTTTCAAACAGGAACCTAAAGAAGTCTGTTTCTATGGTCTGTTGGCCATTTCAGATCTTGGAAATGTAATGGTCAAATCATTAGAAAGAAATATCTCAGTCACTGGTGATAGGGGCTTATGCTTATTTGTAGTTGATTAATACTAGGATTCCAAAATTTAGAGATCCCTGGTTTAACTTTTTCATTAAATTTATAATAATGTTGAAAAAAAAGTAGAGACATTACTTTGCCAACAAAGCTCCATCTGGTCAAGGTTGTGGTCTTTCCTGTGGTCATGTATGGAGATGAGAGTTGGACTATAAAGAAAGCTGAGTGCAGAACTGATGCTTTTGAACTGTGGTGTCGGAGAAGACTCTTGAGAGTCCCTTGGACTGCAAGGAGATCCAACCAGTCCATTCTAAGGGTAATCATTCCTGAACATCCACTGGAAGGACTGATGTTGACACTGAAACTCCAATACTTTGGCCACCTGATGTGAAGAGCTGACTCATTGGAAAAGACCCTGATGCTGGGAAAGATTGAGGGCAGGAGGAGAAGGGGACGACCGAGGATGAGATGGTTGGATGGCATCACTGACTCAACAGATATAAGTTTGAGTATACTCTTGGAGTTGGTGATGGACAGGGAGGCCTGGCATGCTGCAGTCCATGGGGTCACAAAGAGATGGACACAACTGAGCAACTGAACTGAACTGACTGAAAAAAAAATACACTAGTACTTAGAAGGTTTAACATCTTGCCAAATGAAAGTATGCATGCTTGAATCTCTCCATGGTTTAGAAGCATAATCTCCAATATAATGCAAATTTCTTAACTCTCCCTGCATTCTCTTTCTTAAACAATGAACAGTGAATAAAATGTTCTGTGTGGTTTTGGAAAGTCATCTCTTTTGAAGGGGTTTTGTGGTTAAGGGACAGGCAAGTCGGAGTCTTTTGTCTGAGGTGACTGATGACCTACTCTTGCACACAGCCTGGTGGGTCCTGCTCGCTGGAAGCTCTGTTGCCTCCCAGACTTCCCTACCAAAATGTCTTTCAGAGCTGAAGGAGTCAACACCTGACCCCAGGCTGGCTCACTGAGGCCTGGTATTCAGGTGTTGGTTTTCAGTGACCTGAACCAATCAAGTAATTCCCAGACAGAGACTTGAATTTTCCTTGGTTCATAGGGCCAGGTCAGGTAGCTAGCTGAGAAAAACAGAAATAATAGTTCTTACTTATTGTACTAAGTAATCTAAGAACATCCCTTTTTGTTGAATTAGAACAGTTCCATGTAGCAAAGTGTCAATATTTGTCTTATAATTTATATATAAGAATGTACCTTTGATATAGAAGTATCATCTTGTTCTTTGCTTCTGGGTTTTACCACCAGCTTACCCAAACTGATTAGATTACAACGGTACCTCTGATAGACAAAGCCATCATCTATTTTGAACCTGGATAAATATTTTTGCAACAAAATCCAAATTAGAGACTTAAAGTTCCAGTTAGCAATCTTGTTTAAACAAAAGCTCTTTCTGTTCCCTTGCAATGGAAATCAAGATTATTACTAACATTTGATTTCATGAAGGTGTTCACAAGTTTAAATAATATTTTTGATAAGAACAAAAGTATCTAATGTTTTTAACTTGGACTTAATTCAATACATTTGCATAGTTCTGTGCAAGTAACTTATCTTAGCTCAATTTTTCCTTTGAGAGCTTTTAAAATCACAATTATGCTATACTCTTTTATGTATCCTGATACATTGGATAATATTTTAGTTTCATCATGGAAAAGAACATTGAATATGGAGACATTTTTCACTGTTAACTTTAGCCTCATACATTTTCATGATTTATTTTTTTCCACTTGCTGCTTTATATGACATATGTGACATTTGATTATTTAATACTAAATGTGATTTGCATAAAGCCAAACCACACAACCCTCTTGCTGAAGATAAAACTGAGGTTAAAGATAAAGATTTATTTTCATATTTGTATAGTGAATGACTTTAGAGTGATAGTTTTTGTGGGCTTTTACTGCATATGTGTGTAAGAAATTTCATATGTATATATTAAGTAGGCCTCTGAGTATTGAATAATTGTTTTATGCTTTTGATTTACATGGTTTACATTTTCATAGTATAAGCTATATTTCGTTTATACTGTTTATGTCTCTTCAAACCATTAATAATTATCCCATAAAGTATAATTTTTATAGCAATGCAAATGTCCAAGGAACTACAAATGTTTTCTGCATTGTAAATTCAGTACAGCATGCTTACTTGGGCCTTCTGGGTGTTGCCTTTCAGCATGGCTGCAGGCATCCCTGAAGCAGTTTTAGTGCTAGGATGTGCCTTCAGGAAACCGTGCCTTAAAACACTTGTTTTCTGGCCTGGGTGAGAAGAGGATGAACATATGGTCTGCAGTGCTGTGGCATAGCCTTGTCATCTCAGCCAGTTGACCAGCTTGGAGTGTGATGGTTAGGAATAGTGAGGCTGTCATAGAAAAATTTCAGGATGTGTTCTGGTCATCCTCATGATCTCAGGGGTTAGTTCCTTTCTCTGACCTCCCCCCTCCCCTCACCTCCCTCGCATAGTTCTGTGCAAGTAACTTATCTTAGCTCAATTTTTCCTTTGAGAGCTTTTAAAATCACAATTATGCTATACTCTTTTATGTATCCTGATACATTGGATAATATTTTAGTTTCATCATGGAAAAGAACATTGAATATGGAGACATTTTTCACTGTTAACTTTAGCCTCATACATTTTCATGATTTATTTTTTTCCACTTGCTGCTTTATATGACATATGTGACATTTGATTATTTAATACTAAATGTGATTTGCATAAAGCCAAACCACACAACCCTCTTGCTGAAGATAAAACTGAGGTTAAAGATAAAGATTTATTTTCATATTTGTATAGTGAATGACTTTAGAGTGATAGTTTTTGTGGGCTTTTACTGATATGTGTGTAAGAAATTTCATATGTATATATTAAGTAGGCCTCTGAGTATTGAATAATTGTTTTATGCTTTTGATTTACATGGTTTACATTTTCATAGTATAAGCTATATTTCGTTTATACTGTTTATGTCTCTTCAAACCATTAATAATTATCCCATAAAGTATAATTTTTATAGCAATGCAAATGTCCAAGGAACTACAAATGTTTTCTGCATTGTAAATTCAGTACAGCATGCTTACTTGGGCCTTCTGGGTGTTGCCTTTCAGCATGGCTGCAGGCATCCCTGAAGCAGTTTTAGTGCTAGGATGTGCCTTCAGGAAACCGTGCCTTAAAACACTTGTTTTCTGGCCTGGGTGAGAAGAGGATGAACATATGGTCTGCAGTGCTGTGGCATAGCCTTGTCATCTCAGCCAGTTGACCAGCTTGGAGTGTGATGGTTAGGAATAGTGAGGCTGTCATAGAAAAATTTCAGGATGTGTTCTGGTCATCCTCATGATCTCAGGGGTTAGTTCCTTTCTCTGACCTCCCCCCTCCCCTCACCTCCCTGCCTGCCCCCTGTCCCCCAGATAGCTTTTATTCATCCTTTTGTTTTAGTATTTTTTTTTAATGTTTATTTTTTTATTTGGCTGAGCCAGGTCTTAGTTGCAGCCTGTGAGCTCTTAGTTGCAGCATGTGAGATCTAGTTCCCTGACCAGGGATTGAACCTGAGCTCTCTGCATTGGGAGCAAAGATTCTTAGCCACTGGAACACTAGGGAAGTCCCCTTTTGCTTTAGCGTAAACACCACTTCTTTCAGGAAGTTTACCCTCTTGACACCAAACCAGGATGATGCCGCCTGCTATCTTTGCGTAGCACCCTTTCCAACTGGTCAGTATCCTTACTGTTCTTATATTTCTTCAGCTAGACATATGCCCTGAGCTTTATCCCTGCTTGTTGCTGCTTCCTCTCTGCTTTACACAGTCCTTCAAAAATTAACTGTTTAAGGCAAGATTTACAGAGTTTTTGCAGGCATACATACACACACTCATACACAGTGGACAAGGACAGTATAAATAAGAGACAGCATATTCAGTGGCCATGGTTATGAACTCTGCAGCCAACCTGCCTGGTTTGAACCTGGCCCCATATACTTACCAGTAGGTAACTATGAGCAAGGGGCATAACCTCTGTGTATCCCAGCTTCTTCACTGGTAAAATAGGGGTGATGACAGAGGCTTTCTCATAGAATTGTTATGGAGACTAAATGAGTTAATGTATGAAAAGGACTTGGAACAGTACCTGGCACTTTGATCAGTCAATTAAAAAAAAAATTCGAAGCACTGTTGATTGCATTTATCTTGTTCAGGACCCTGGATACTACCATAAGTACATGACAATGCCTGAAATTTACCATGTTACCTGGGGGATGGGGCATTGTAGAGGATTCATTTTGACATAAGTTCATTAACCTCTCACATATATTCTTGGTGTTTCGATGGACATAAAGTCGGTGTATCATATAGGAGAGGATATTGTTTAGAGTGGATTCAAAGAGAAGGAAATCACAAAGAAAAATGAGGCCCATGGAGTTAGAATGTAAAGTTGTGAATGGAGTACTTATAAGTATGGGATTTCCAGTTATTAAGGGCTGATTAGATGAAGTAGTTGAAGGGATTAAGAATATACAAGACTTCTGATCAAGATTTTGAATCTAAATGACAGTAAATGTAGTGATGGTGATTTCTAACTACGTGGAAGCTAACCTTTATGTTAATAATAGGATGTAGCCTGTCAACAGGGATCTCCAGTGGATATACCCAAAAACACCACAAAATGAGAATACATACTTAGCAAAGCATATTGTTTTGCAAGCCTTAAAGTAAAGACAACATCTCTTCTATCCAGATCTAGATGTTAAGATATGTCTTCACAGATGAAAATGGAAAATAGGCACAAAAGCTTCAACTCGAAATTGCAGGGCAAGACAAATTTTCATGTGCAAAATTCTAGGAATAATTGCTCATTAAATTCTTTTTTCTGCATCTGTGTATCAGGTTTATTTGGAATTTATGTTTCTTAAATATTTTCAGAGAGTGGAAATTTAGTTGTAAGACCCTTTAACTTTTGACCTTTCAGGGTGGCAGTGCATAAACCGTGTTCCGTAGCATTTGAAATATATTTTTGTAGAGTCCCAGCTGTTCTTAGGATTTTGGCTTTCTAAAAACTTTTCAACCCCAGTTTTCTGGTGCATCATCCTATTGCTGTGCAGCAGGATACAACACAGGAGCTGGATAAAGATTTCTTCACAGGGAGTCTTATGTGTAGTTCCAGTGTGGTTTTAGGTATAAAATTAATGTTCTTTCAGTTCAGTTCAGTTCAGTTCAGTCGCTCAGTCATATCTGACTCTTTGTGACCCCATGAATTGCAGCACACCAGGCCTCCCTGTCCATCACCAACTCCTAGAGTTCACCCAGACTCATGTGCATCGAGTTGGTGATGCCATCCAGCCATCTCATCCTCTGTTATCCCCTTCTCGTCCTGCTCCCAATCCCTCCCAGCTAGGGGTCTTTTCCAATGAGTCAACTCTTTGCATGAGGTGGCCAAAGTATTGGAGTTTCAGCCTCAGCATTTGTCCTTCCAATAAACACCCAGGACTGGTCTCCTTTAGGATGGACTGGTGGGATCTCCTTGCAGTCCAAGGGACATGCAAGAGTTTTCTCCAGCACCACAGTTCAAAAGCACCAATTTTTCAGCACTCGGCTTTCTTCACAGTCCAACTGTCACATCCATACATGACCACTGGAAAAAACATAGCCTTGACTAAATGGACCTTTGTTGGCAAAGTAATGTCTCTGCTTTTGAATATGCTATCTAAATTGGTCATAACTTTCCTTCCAAAGAGTAAGCATCTTTTAATTTCATGGTTGCAATCATCATCTGCAGTGATTTTGGAGCCCCTCAAAATAAAGTCTGACACTGTTTCCAAAATCTATTTCCCATGAAGCGATGGGACCGAATGCCATGATCTTAGTTTTCTGAATGTTGAGCTTTAAAAGCCAACTTTTTCACTCTTCTCTTTCACTTTCATCAAGAGGCTTTTTACTTCCTCTTCACTTTCTGCCATAAGGGTGGTGTCATCTGTATATCTGAGGTTATTGATATTTCTCCTGGCAATCTTGATTCCAGCTTGTGCTTCTTCCAGCCCAGTGTTTCTCATGATGTACTCTGCATAAAGTTAAATAGGCAGGGTGACAATATACAGCTTTGACGTACTCCTTTTCCTACTTGAGACCAGTCTGTTGTTCCATGTCCATTGATATGCTATGCTATGCTCTGCTAAGTCACTTCAGTCATGTCCAACTCTGTGTGATCCCATAGACGGCAGCCCACCAGGCTCCACCGTCCCTGGGATTCGACAGGCAAGAACACTGGAGTGGGTTGCCATTTCCTTCTCCAGTGCATGAAAGTGAAAAGTGAAAGTGAAGTCGCTCAGTCGTGTCCGACCCTCAGCGACCCCATGGACTGCAGCCTTCCAGGCTTCTCCGTCCATGGGATTTTCCAGGCAGGAGTACTGGAGTGGGCTGCCATTGCCTTCTCCATGTCCATTAATTTCCCACAAATATCATCTCTGCTTGACTGGTTATTCCAGAAATAGATATTTTGTCTCAGATAAAACTCCAAAACTTTTTAGCATGATCTCTCAGGCCCTTGGTGATCTCCCTCCTAACTGTTCCCTCACTAAATCACTTTTGTTTGTTGAGCTTGACCATGTCCTGGATATGATTCTAGATACTGGGGAAGTGTAGTGGGTAAGATAGATTTGCAAACATATTACATTCTGGTGGGCATTGACCGAAAACATGTAATTTTTTTTCCCATCTGAGATAGAAATAGGGATTTTTGTCCATAGACCCAATAAGACCATGACTCCAAGTATTATAAGAACTCCTACCCTGAATGAGAAGGCTAGGGGTTCTTATACTACTGCAAATGTAGTATATTCAGATGAGAATTCCCATGTAGTAATCAAAACTCCAAACTTGATTTAGAGATGTTATTTTTTATAAGCTCTCATTCAGGGCTGCTTCAGCCTGGAAGCCTTCTGTGGGAAGGAGGGCTTGGTTCCCTGTCCTGCACCTCTAATCTACTGCTTACTGCTAATACATAGATACCCCTTGAGGCTCCAAGCAAGGGGAGCCTGTTGCTCACACCATATTGCTGTTTTATATATTAGCAAGCTAAATCTCACAGAAGAAAAAGATGCATGTGGCCAGTAGTTCTTGACCATCAAGTGTGCTGAAGTTTAAGGATAAAAGGGGTTGGCTCTTGCAGGAATGTGTTGTATGGTCTACCCCTGCCTTAAAACTGGAGCTCTGAAACTAACCTGATTTAATCATCCCTCTTACAGTCATGAACATGGGCTGAGGAAGTAAGGAAGGTTTAAAGATTGAAGATAACTGGGTTAAGAATCAGAAATATTGAATGTTTTTTTTGGGTGAGACAGTATATCATCTTTCTTTTCTCCAAACTCCATAGAAACTAGAATCAAATGGATATTTCTTTTAAAGGTACAAACCTGCAAAGACAGAAGACAGTAGCAACAAAGTTATGAAACTGGAGAGCAGATAGAAAGTTTGGAAATGAGCTAACACCCTAAGAAAGCTGAATCTGAAGCCAGTAGTGGGGAAAAGCTGAGAGTAATCTAGATTTACACTGCAGACTTCTCCCAAAGCTGAGGAGTTGGTGGGATTTAAAAGGGAAGGTGGGCAGGGGGAAGCAGTACGAGAAGCATTTCTATTCTTGAACATTCTCCCATGCTGTGCCACTACCACTGTGACCAAAGCCTGGAGATGTATACTCTGGAGTGAAAGGGAGGGATGCTAGATTAGGGGCTAGGCCAGGCACTGTTGACTGTGTTGGTGCTATTCAAAAAGCAGGAGTTAAGTGACACTATCTGAGTGCTCAGTGCTAAGAACTGATAATATGCACTCAGCTTTCAGGACACCGATGCCTTTATCTTTCAGACTGAAAGACTTTTCCCTGTAATACTGGTCAGCTAAGAGGAAAGACCCCTTTCTAAGAAATATGCCCTGTCCTCTTCACCCTACAGTAAAGTTCAAAGTTGGCAAGTTGCTCCCATTACTTGGAGTTTTCAATCAGGATTTCAGCTCCTCTGAACAACTGAAGGGTCACTGGATTTTTATGGAAAGGCTCTAACATGTAAAACTGAGAGCAAATAACAGAAAAATATCAACCTGGGGTGGGTGAGGGGAATAGAGCTTATGCAGAGAAAAAAAGGTATCATTAATATATTTAGAGAGAGAAAGGACTATTGCAGCCATGAAATAAGAACAAGGTACTATCAATGAAGAACATTCATACAGCAAAACCAAACTCTTAGAAATATGACAGTAAAAGTTTTAAAAAGTAAACAATCTACACCAGAGTTTGAAATACAGATTCAAGGAATCTTCCAGAAAGAAAAGCACAAAGAGAAACCATGGAGAGAAAGGAAGGCCATCATTCAAAAATAGCTATTCCAGAAGGCAACAGCAGAGAAATCAGGATGACATAAATACTCAAGACAAACTTTCAGAACCAAAATCATGTTGCTAGATTGAAGTAGCCTATCTAGAAATCAGAAGAAGGAATGAAGATAGAGTACAAGGTTCTTAGGATCCTATGCCTAGGGTCTCTGCAAGTTTCCAGAGAAAAGAAGAAATAAAATTAAGAAACAAGAATTAGAATGGCTGTGCATGTTACAGTGGAGACACCAGAAGCACAAGGCAGTGAAACAGTGCTTTCAGGTTCCTGAAAGAAAATAATTTCTAACCTTTAATTCCATACCTAGCCAAACTGTCAGTAAGTAAAATGTCATTAATGATGACATTTTCAAGACATTCACAATCTCAGAAAACTTTTTCATACACTATACATGCTTTTAAAAGAAGTTCTTGGAGAACTTGTTCCAACAAAGAAAGAGTAAGTGACACAGAATACAGGAAGTAAGAAATTCAGTACAGGAATATTCTGAGAAAGATACTGAAGGGAGATTCAGGATGGGAGACTTTGCCAGGTGCAAAATGATACTGGTCCAAATTGGAGCCGTATGACTTAAGAAAGCTGTAATCTAAACATAGCTAACACTGCTCAATGTTATACATGAAAGTTAAGAGAGAAGATGCGGGAGTTCTCATCACAAGAAAAACTTTTTTTTTGTTTTTTAAATTTTTATCTAAATGAAATGATGGACGTTCACTAAA
>SJYC01021243.1:0-56445 GCA_006408675.1 Madoqua kirkii | reverse complement strand
CCCCCCCCCCCCCCCCCCCCACCAAAGTCCATTTAAAATAAAAAAAGAGAAAGCTGTCATCATCAAGTGCCATTACAGCATCTTTTTATCTGAGGACAGAATGTGGGGAGAGCCTGACTCCAGTTCTATCTCAGCTGTGCTCTCCTGTCCTTGCCTCCACATGCTGATGGGGTCTTGCTTCCTTCCCTTCATGTCCTGCTGTTTAGATTAGCTGTTCATTCTGCCTCAGGATTATTCTGTTTCTGCCTCTTGGTGGGAGACTGCATGGACTATAAAACAAAAGAGAGAAGGAGGGAGGGAGGAAGGGGAGCAAGGAGGGGTGGAGGGAAAGAGAGAGCGCTGTACACTCTCCCTGCCTATACTGCCACAGACATCCTGTACCCACTCTCACTAGATCCTCTTGGACTGTGCATCTCTAGTAAGCCTTGTTTCCAGAGAGCAGCTCATTGGACTTTCAACTGATGTGTCCAGGAGGGAGGAAGAAAGAAAGGAAGAAAGGGAGGAAATACAGAGAAAGAGAGGGATGGAAGAGATGGATTAGTATTACATGGAACACAATTTTCAAATATTCTCTAATTTAGATACTTGAATTTCATTCAATAGAACAGACTTTTGGACTCTGTGGGAGAGGGAGAGGGTGGGATGATTTGGGAGAATGGCATTAAAACATGTATACTATCATGTAAGAAACGAATCACCAGTCTATGTTCGATACAGGATACCGGATGCTTGGGACTGGTGCACGGGGATGATCCAGAGAGATGATATGGAGTGGGAAGTGGGAGAGGGGTTCAGGATTGGGAACTCATGTACACCCGTGGCAGATTCATGTCAATGTATGGCAAAACCAATGCAGTATTGTAAAGCAAAGCAAAGTTAAAAAAAAAAAAAAAAAAAAGAATATTAAAAAAAAGGCAGAAATATATGTTTTTCTGGGGAAAAAAAGTTTTTGACTCACCTGCCTCTGTTTTTCCTTACTACAGCAAATGGGTCTTCACAATAGAATTTTAAATTTCTTAATTAAGTACTGTGCTAGATAATTCAGGTTATCAGACTCTCTGACAGCAATTTTTCACTTTCTGTACTACCAGCATCTGAGTACCCTTCCTCTTTAGCTGGAATCCCACATCATGGATGTTAGTGGGAAGCAGAACTCCACGGATCCTGAGAGAAACTTAAAGGAACAAACATTCCTCTCTTCATCTCCTAAAACCCAGGCTTATATGTACAACCTCGACTTAGTATCTATCTCTAAAAGAATGATACAGACTTAAAGGTAGTTATTAAATCACTCACCCCACAGTGATGGTAGAGGGGGAGCTACACTGGCCGTGTCTTGGCTGGACCTTGGACCCTCTGGGGTGTGGCCGTGGCTGTACTCTCCAGGACTGAGCTCCCCTTGGTTGATATCTGCTTGTAATCTGTAATCTGCACTCGTTCTTAAGCCTTCTCACTTCCTATGAGTTACCCAAGGCCTATGGATAAGATTATTTTCTGCTAATACTAAAAAAATGTAAATACAATTAATCCATTAATCTTTCTAGTTTGTTTACAACTAACACCTCTTAATTTTGGTATCAACACCCCCACCCAAATAATTAGTATATTATATGTATTTTGTCTTGTTTTTCTTCTTGATCTGACAAATTACCACAAACCCTATGACCGAAAACAGCATAAAGTGATCTTACAGTTTCGGAGGCCACAAGTACAAAGTGGGTCTCAGGGACTAAAATCACAATGTCAACAGGATGAAATTTCTTCTGGAGATTGCAGAGAGGATCTGTTCCTTGTTGTTTCCAGCTCCTTAGGAGAAGGCAATGGCAACCCACTCTAGTACTCTTGCCTAGAAAATCCCACGGACGGAGGAGCCTGGTGGGCTGCAGTCTGTGGGGTCGTTAAGAGTCGGACATGACTGAGCGTCTTCACTTTCACTTTTCACTTTCATGCACTGGAGAAGCAAATGGCAAACCACTCTGGTGTTCTTGCCTAGAGAATCCTATGGACAGGGCATCCTCATAGGCTGCTGTCTATGGGGTCGCACAGAGTCGGACACGACTGAAGCGACTTAGCAGCAGCAGCAGCAGAGGCTGCCCACATTCTGTGGCTCCTGGCATGACATCACTCCCCCTGCCCTCCAGCAGTGACATCATTCAACTTCCTTTTCTGCCTTCATATCTCTTTCTGGTTCTGACTTCCTCCCTTGCTTCTTCTCTTCTGAGGACCCTTGTATTTTCTTGAGATGACCTGAATAATTCAGAATACCCTCTGCATCTCAAGATCATTAATCACATCCACAAAGATCCTTTTGCCAATAAGGTAACAACATATTATAGTTTCTGTGGATTGGTACTTTGGTGGGCTATTAGTCTCACTACTGCCACAACACAGTAATTTTGTACCTTTATTTTTTCTTTGTAAGTTAATTTATTTAAATGTTGTAAAGGAAAAATGCTTTTACACTCTTCCATAGTTTTCCTTTTCATCTTCTAATTTTGAGAACCTAAATAGAAGCACAGAATCAAACATTTTGAGACCTATTTAATACTTGCATGTGAAGTGATTTTTAAAAATTCATAGATGCTTTTTGAAAATAGGAAATGAGCATTTATCATTTCAAACAT
Organism: Madoqua kirkii; assembly: GCA_006408675.1. Lineage (NCBI taxonomy): Eukaryota > Metazoa > Chordata > Mammalia > Artiodactyla > Bovidae > Madoqua > Madoqua kirkii. The sequence goes on along the minus strand of SJYC01021243.1, from coordinate 53,821 downwards.
AAAGTTCATCTAAATAAACACAACCTGACATAGAGTTGGCCAACTAAATACTTACATAGCATCAATTAGAGGAAATGCTCTCTGAAAGGCTAGGCAGAAAGAAAACAAAAGTATACTCCCTATTCCTGAGGAACATATCATTTAGTTGACAAGATCACAGAAGAGGCCATCTCCTCTGTGCCAGAGAAAATGGAGCCATTAACAAATTCCAGCTGTGTAGTGACTGAGAGAATGTGTGTTCCTGTGGGCCTCTCCACTAGCCACTGGGTTAATGTGTACTCTGTGCCTCTTATCATTTTAGAGGCTGTTCAAATGGCTGTAAATGGATATGGTCCTTTGAGGAGGTTATAACTCTGGAGACTGTAGACTCAATGGGATTTCAGTGGGAGCACTGGGCAAGTACACAGATGAGCAATTGAAAATACACATCACAGCACGTTTGGCTGACCTTTTGCAGATGCTCTATCATAAAGGGAGCTGATACCAGAGGGTACTGCAGAGCACCAACCAGACTGTGGCTCACTTAGATTGGGCACGGTATGGAGAGGACATATATTTCTTATTTTAGTCAGAAAAATGAGTATTTCCTAAATACTGTGTCCCACAAACTTTCTACAAATCTTCTCATCTTTCAAGAACTCCTGTTTTAACAGAAGAGGAAACATGCTTAACCAAGGTGAGTGATTTAGCTCAGTTGACTGAGGGCCTGAAGGAAAGTGATAGGATTTAACCTAGGCCTGTTTGAGTCTTTCCACTATAGCACCCTGCCTCAGAATACTGGATTTAGAATACTGTTAAAGGATACTGGATTTACTGAGTCCAGATGATTTTGGAGAAGAAAATATTTCACTACTTAATTATTATTAAGTGTATATATGTATATATATATATATATATGTCTTAAAAATTATAGGAAACATCTTTCTGTTGTTTAGACTCCTTGGAAAGAGGGAAAAGACTGTAATGTGACCCTTACTCAGATTCACATTCAGAGTCACCTCAATGGCATTTGCCCTGTGACAGGCCAGGTCCCTTGCTGTTTTGTTTTAGAATGATTGATTTTCATAGGGTTTTTCTCCCTCCCTCTTGAGTATTGGAAGCTCTCAAGTTCTTCGAAGAACCAGTTCATGATTTCTCAACTGCATGGTGAGCAGAGGGAACACTCACCTCTCCATGGACCTAATCCAGTGAGTGGACACCCAGGATAGAACAAATGCCCCGATGAGAGGGATTTTAGAGATTATCCATCCTAAGCACTTTGTATTTAATTGCTGAGGTAACTGGAAAACTAGTGATGATCTGGTGTGGTTTCAGAGCCAGACGGAGAGCTCCGGGTTCCTGTCTTCAAGCTGACACATTTATTCCTCCTTTGCAGGACTGGGAGCTGAGAGTGGGGGCTGGCTTTTCCTTCCTTCCCTCCTTTCCTTCTTTCTATTTCTCTTGAGTGTGGAGATAAAGACACAAGACATGTGGGGGCTTTGTTTCAGCCCCAGAAGGAAAGAAGGACAACTAGAGGCATATGGCCTTATCATTAGTGACTCCTCTGTTAAGCACGTGTGTGTGTGTGTGTGTGTGTGAAAGTCGCTCAGTCATGTCCAACTCTTTGTGACCCCATGGACTATACAATCCATGGAATTCTCCAGGCCAGAATACTGGAGTGGGCAGCCTTTCCCTTCTCCAGGGGATCTTCCCAACCCAGGGATCTAACCCAGGACTTCCACACTGCAGGTGGATTCTTTACCAGCTGAGCCACCAGGGAAGCCCAAGAATACTGGAGTGGGTAACTTATCCCCTTTCCAGTGGTTCTTCCTGACTCAGGAATTGAACTGGGGTCTCCTGCATTGCAGGTGGATTCTTTACCAACTGAACTCCCAGGGAAGCCCCTGTTAAACTTAGAAGTAATTTTTTCCCCTTAAAACAAGACCTTAACCTAAAATACTCAGAGTATGTAATGCAAAGCTCTCACTGTCAGGTAATTTTTTTTTTAATATAAATAAGCAAGCTAGTAGGCAAAAGAAGAAGTTAACTAAGAGGAAAAGAGCTGTTCATGTGTCCTCAGTTATATAAGAACTACAAATCACATAATGACTCTGCAGGACATAAATTCAGAAAACCAAGTTAAAATGGTCTTTTTTCCTCCTGATGTGATACTTAGATACATAAATTATGATACTTTCTTATCATGCATATCTTATGAAAAATTCAGTTTTTTCCTTTCTTCTTTTCCTTCTTCCTCCCTTTCTTCTTTCTGCAAAGTATGAACTTGCTCATGTACTTGCATTTTCCATTAAATCACAGTTGTGGGTTGAATTGTATCCTCTCTAGAAGATATGTGGAAATTCAAACTTTTAGTATTGATTAATGTGACTTTACTTGGAAATAAGGTATCTGCAGATAAACTAAGATGCGGTCATACCTGACTAGGGTGGCTCCTAGTCCTATGTGACCGGCATGTGCATCAGAAGGCAGACTGGTAGGCAGGGAGGACAGCATGCGATGATGGACTCTGAGATGAGAGCAATGCAGCTGCAACATTAAGGGACCATAAGGATAGCCAGCAACACCGGAAACTAAGAGGAAGGCATAGACCAGATTTATCCCTAGAGCCTTTACAGAGGGCCTGGACTTGTCAACTCTGATTTTGGACTTCTGACCTCCAGAATTGAGAGAGCATACATATGTGGTTTATTTATTTATTTTTGTTTTAGTGTTTTTAAATTTTACTTTATTTTACTTTACAATACAGTATTGGTTTTGCCATACATCAACATGAATCTGCCATGGGTCTACATGTGTTCCCCATCCTGAACGCCCCTCCCACCTCCCTCCTGTACCATCTCTCTGGGTCATCCTAGTGCACCAGCCCCAAGCATCCTGTATCTTGCACTGAACCTAGACTGGCTTTTCATTTCTTATATGATATTATACATGTTTCAATGCCATTCTCCCAAATCACCCCATCCTTGCCCTCTCCCACAGAGTCCAAAAGACTGTTCTACACATCTGTGTCTTTTTTGCTGTCTCACACACATGGTTATCATTACCATCTTTCTAAATTCCATATATATGTGTTAGTATACTGTATTGGTTATATTCTTTTATTTATATACTGATTGATTATATTCTTTGCAGCCAAAGATGGAGAAGCTCTATACAGTCGACGAAAACAAGACCAGGAGCTGACTGTGGCTCAGATCATGAACTCCTTATTACCAAATTCAGACTCAAATGGAAGAAAGTAAGGAAAACCCTAGACCATTCAGGTATGACCTAAATCAAATCCCTTATGATTATACAGTGGAAGTGAGAAATAGATTTAAGGGAAGAGATCTGATAGGCAGACTGCCTGATGAACTATGGAATGAGGTTTGTGACATTGTACAGGAGACAGTAATCAAGACCATCCCTAAGAAAGAGAGATGCAAAAAAGCAAAATGGCTCTCCGGGGAGGCCTTACAAATAGCTGTGAAAAGAAGAGAGGCAAAAAGTAAAGGAGAAAAGGAAAGATATAAGCATCTGAATGCAGAGTTCCAAAGAATAGGAAGAAGACATAAGAAAGCCTTCTTCAGTGATCAATGCAAAGAAATAGAGAAAAAGAACAGAATGGGAAAGACTAGAGATCTCTTCAAGAAAATTAGAGATACCAAGGGAACATTTCATGCAAAGATGGGCTCGATAAAGGACAGAAATGGTCTGGACCTAACAGAAGCAGAAGATATTAAGAAGAGGTGGCAAGAATACATGGAAGAACTGTACAAAAAAGATCTTTACGACCCAGATAATCATGATGACGTGATCAGTAATCTAGAGCCAGACATCTTGGAATGTGAAGTCAAGTGGGCCTTAGAAAGCATTGCTACGGACAAAGCTAGTGGAGGTGATGGAATTCCAGTGGTGCTGTTTCATATCCTGAAAGATGATGCTGTGAAAGTGCTGCACTCAACATGCCAGCAAATTTGGAAAACTCTGCAGTGGCCACAGGACTGGAAAAGGCCAGTTTTCATTCCAATCCCAAAGAAAGGCAATGCCAAAGAATGCTCAAACTACCGCACAATTACACTCATGTCACACGCTAGTAAAGTCATGCTCAAAATTCTCCAAGCCAGGCTTCAGCAATTCGTGAACCGTGACTGAGCGACTGAAACTGAACTGAACTGAACATTTGCCTGTTTAAGGTGTCCAAATCAATGACTTTAGCATATTCACAGAGTTGTACATTTATTACCACAATGATTTAAGAACATTTTCATCGACCCTCAGACCAGCTCTGTGCCCATTATCACCCCAGGTCCCTACCTCATTCCCACTCTTCTCATAGATTTGCATTTCTGAATTTCATACAAAAGGAATTGTATAATATGTGGTCTTATGACAGATATGCTAGATATTTATTTATGCACTGCATATATATCTGTGCTTTATACATAAAGAGAGTGAGTTTTTTTATACTCCCCGAAGAACCAGTTCTTTGCCCACATTGAGAATGTATGATCCAGTGTGCATTTACTTTTTTCCTAACCGACTGCATATATCAAAACTATGAGTCATTTGTTGACAATACATGATTATCAAAATGAGGTTTTTGTGTAATTGGTTCTAATTAGAACCACCACCTCCAGAAATTGGCTACAAGTGAGCTCTTCATTAGCTTAAATAGAACTGGGTGCATTTTTTCTGACTAAAGCCAAATATGCCTTTATAAATGGAAAAACCTTATCCTTAGAAGTAGGAATCTGGACTTCATCTTTTACTTGCATTTGCCTTTGAACGGACACCTGGAGTTGCCATCAGGGTGACAAAGCACATAAGTCAAAATCATTCAACAGGATAAGTAACTTAATACATTTTTTAACTCAGGGGATGAATCATGTAGGATTAGAAAGCCCGGGTTTTACTTCCAATCCTGTTACTAATTAGCTGCACAAGTCACTTCTCCTCCCTATGCCCTAATTTACTCATTTACAAAGTAAGGAAAAAGGGCCTCATGATATCTAAGACTTTTTCTCATTCCAACTTTCTGTGGTTAATACTAATTGCTTCTATTTTAAAGCTACAAATGGAACTTAAATTTTTGTAGGATTTTTTTTTTACATCAGATAAATAAGCTGGAAAAATAGCACCATTATTCCTCTTTGGTTAATTAATTTTCACTGAACTATTCAAGAAAGAAATTTATCAGACAATTTTTACTAGTATCATTTTCTAAATTAAAAAATTATTTTTAAGTCTTCGATTACTCCTTTAATTTTCATTTTTATAACCTACTATTACCTTGCAAAAATAGAGACCCTATTTTAAAAGCAAACTTCATATATATGTATTGTATAATTTTTGTGACTTTGTTTCATTTTTTCAATATTGTATTTTTGAGAACCTAACCTCTACTCTAGTTTTTTTTTTTTTTTTTTTTACTCTCAGGCACTTAGAGTCCAGCAGTATTGTTAGGAACCTCAGTGATGGCCCCATCCCATTCACTGGTTTATCCACTTTTCAGAACAGCAGTTGAGGAGGTACATTCATGGTGACATCTCTGTGTTACACTTTCTATGCAAGAAGTGATGCAAGAAACACTGTGGGGAGAGGAGATGTTAGTGAGTCTTTGGAATCAGGCCGTCATGGAGATCAGCCTTAATGAGAACTGAGGCCAGAATTTTCAACCACTGAAAGAACAATAGTAGTGTTTAGAGTTGTTTGAAATTGTTTTGAAGTTCTTCACCAAAATGAAGAAATCAGAGAGTAGAGGGTAAGAAAATTCTGTCTGAAAATACTTGTAGCTGGGATTCAAGGAGGAAATGTGGTGCACAGGCCACCAGCTTCTGAGGACCCACATGGCTCCAGCGTCACCCCTTCCCAGCTCCTCTTGTACATGGTAACTTCCTACTGGGTTGGCATGAGTTTAGTTGTGACCATTTCCCTAGCTCTTGTTTCATATGAAGAGTTGAGCTGGTCATAGAGAGGAGGGGACCCATACTGACTCTGGTTTTTGTGCCAGTTATGTTAATGCATGTTCATGAGCCGGGACCTTTGCTTTTATTTTCCCTATGGGACATCTGAATTTTTGCCTATTACAAGGTACTGCAGGCTGAGAACTGGAAGACTAGAAGAAAATGACTCCAGCTTTTTGACAAATTCTTTGGGAAACCTGAGACCTCTCTTGGGTAAGTTATTATTTACCCATGGTCTCACAGCTTGTGAGTAGTAGATTGACACACCTAGGTTTGTCATGTAGCTTTAGAAAAACCATTTAACCAACTTTTCTCTGATAAACAATAGCACTGTGGAAGAGCAAGCTTCTGCTTGTTGTGAGGGACAAGTGTGTCTGCATGTAGTAGATGTTCCATCAAACCCTGTTCCATCAACATCAGACTCCAAATCCAGATGTCTTGGATACTAGAGTATGGTTTGGAATATTAATCGGTTGGAGAATAATGTGGCAATACCTATCAAAATTTAAAATGAACCTTATTAACCTGTTTTCACTTTTACAGATATATTAACATGCACCCAACATGTCCATCACTGCAGCATTATCTGTTATAGCAAAGTTTACAAAGGAGCTAAATAGACATTTTAACAGGATTATTTTGGTGGGTCTGTGCAAAGGAGTATTACTCAGCTATCAAGATGAACCAGCTCTCCATATACTTATGGAACCATTTCTAAGCTGTACTGGTAAATGTAAAAGAAAGATAAAGAACTGATAAGTATAATATGATATGATTTGTGATACATAAGATATAAATACATTTATGCATATATATGTACAGGCTACCTATGGAAAGACCCAGAAGAAATTCAGGGGAGGAGAACTGGAGAGCTGGGAGCCAAGGGTGAGAATGAGATTACCATTTAGTATACCCTTTGGAATCTTTTTGGAGATTTGCTTAATGTACATGTATTTCCTATTTAGAAAAAATAAACACAAAGCAAATATAAAGGCCAGCCAAACAGATAAAATTCTTGTGGTTTCAGTGCTGGCACTAACAGCGATCCTACTTATCTAGTCTAATGTGCTTGGACCAGTCTCCTTTGACTCACTGGCCTCTTGGATCCTCACCTTGGCTCTTTCCTGACTCCCAGTAGCCACCACCAGCCTCCTTTGTCCTGAAAATCCATTTCAGACAGGCTCCTCTGGCTTCCATCTCTGGCACTCTCTCTCTTGGACACAATGCCATGAGTGTTCTCTGGCTTTGCGGGACTCAGCCTTCCGGAGCCAGCTGACTCCTGGCCAGGCCAGCCAGGTCACTAGACAACACGGGTCTCCTGGCCACAGACCCTGCCGAGGCACAGGGAAGGAATGGTCTGTGTGGTTGTCCATTCTGTAGATGTATTGCTGGAGCTCTCTATGGTGACGTTTTACCTTTGATTAGCCCGGGCCATCTTGGTTTCTTCATTCACTTGTTTCTCCAAAGGATGATTTGTTGGTTCATTTGTTCATTCATTCGTTCAGTACTTCCGAACCTGAGAAACAAGCTATGGTTCAGTGGAATTAATATTAGAGATGTGCCTGGGAATTTCATTTCCCTCTACTTTTCCCTTTCCCCAACCTCATGGATAATTTAGGTTTTATCACATTCTGATAGCATAAGACTGAATAATTAAACAATTGAACATGTTACATTAACAGAGGCAGTTTCTGGAGGTTACAATTAAATGACCTTCCTTTCATGCTCACTGGAAAGGATCTATAACAAAGAAGTGTTCAGCTTAATGACATTTGCAGGCGAGTTTTATTTCTCTTGGCTGATTTTTTTTTTTTCCTGAACCAGTAAAAATCCTTATTATTGAGGCTTTGCAGTGTTCCAGTTTTTTTCAGAGGGCACCTTAGGGAAAGCAAGGAATGTCTGTAGACCATTGACCACTTTCTATCTTTAGCCATCAGGGATCTTGGGTGAGGTTAGAAGAGCTGCCAGGAACCCCATCAATATTGAAAAACGCCTCCAGCTTGATTAAGCTTCGGAAATACCTCCATCGATCCTATTCAACTGTTTATTGAACATCTACCCCAGACTGACTTCAGAAAAGTCACCCTCACCCAAGGCCTGGGAGGGGAGGGCACATGTGGACTCTGGATGGGAAAAGGAAATTGCTCATGGGGTGACTGAAGAACGGGCTGGCTCAGCTCCAACCAGAGAAGGGTCCAAGAGGGAAAGCCACCAGGTCCTGAACACTAACACGGTTATGGCCTCTTCTATCAGTGAGGTGATCTGACCTGAATGGGCACTGAGCAGGAAAGGAAGCCTACAGAGTGGCAGCAGGAATGGTCCAGGAAGGCCATGACTTTCATCAAGTCATCAAGAGGCACCGTCTTGAAAAATCCCACAGGAAAAAGCTGTAGTTTCTTCTGTTGTCCTATAGAAAATGTTCTTTAATGAGATAGCTTAATAGCATGGTTTTTAAGAGTGGAGTCAGAATAACTGCCTGGGTTTTGATCTTTATTTTACCTCTCTGGATTTCACTGTCCTCATTTGTAAAATGGGGATGTGATAGTATCCACCCTACATGGTGGTTTGAGGACTAAATGAGTAAAACCCTAAGATAGCAGCAGGACCATTGTAAGTACTCAAAAATGTCAACAGTTATTTTAACTGTGCTGTTTTGGCTTTCCCAAAATAACCCTCTTCCATGAGTGGAACTGATAATTGCCTAATTTTGAATTTTGTACTGGTAAGGGTAATAGGCTTTTTGCATTGCAAAATAACTTTTCTCTCCCCTTTTTTGTTTCTTTGCTTTCTTGTCTTTTCAACTTCAAAACCCCAAGTTTTTTGATCGCAGAAAAGTGATGCAAACGAAGGGAACCACACAGTCTGTGGTCCTGGGATGAGTTCCTGAATGTACATGTGCTCATTAAATTCAAAGAACAGCCCATCATTCCTGGCTTAAAATGTCACAGAGAGATTGCAACTGAAAATCCCCAAGCCCTTGCATGATTCATCTCAGGTTTTCCACCCCTCTTCCATTGCAAGTGCCATTAGTAATGTGGACTAAATCACTACCTCTCCCAAAGCCTGCCCAAATTATCTTTTCCCTGAACTTGTGTATTCATTGCACTAATCGTTTGGAAATAACATCCTCCTGAAATACAAGTTCTTCAGGATTATTTAAAATAGCTTGCGTTCGTGTACAAGTTGACATTGCCTAAGGAGAACATCAAAGACCTTGTCAACAACAAACTTTTGACTTTGCCCTTGAAATAATGACAATTAGGAATGCACCTGTCAAATTCTGTCACTTGCAGAACTTCAGTAATCAAGACATCATCAGCCTTGTCCTTTTTTCTATCTCCATGATACTCCTTGGCTTCTGATTTGAGCCTGAATATCTTTTGAATAAATTTCAGTTTTGCAATCGAAGTGTAGTTCTGACCAGATAGACCTATTCAGACTTTTGTAACAATCCATTTCCAAAAGATCTTTCCATCTATGCAGTTCAAGCTGCAAATAAAATCTAACTGTTGTTAATACTGTTCTTTTCTAAGAGCTCCTCAGAATAATTTCTTAAAGGATCTCCCTCTTTAGGAACACCTTGAGTATGTTAAGTGAAAAATTATTATATATTTTATGATTGTTTTATTATATTTTGTTTAAGCGAAACTGAGAGGCTCATTTCAGTTATTTTACACAACCCTAAGCAGAGGGAGAACGGTTCAATTTATTTCAACAGCGCCCACTGCTCTTTGAAGAGGAATGCGTCAGTTCTTCCGCGGTACCTCTAGGTGGCAGTGCAGCCCAAGACACCGTTCTCGTCCTGGCTTTCTCCCCTCCCCCATCTTTCTGGGCTGGAAGTACAGGTTGGATTGGCACGCAGGGAAAATAATCATTAAAAATAAATGCAATCAAAAGAAGTAGGTTATTATAGTGGCACATTGGAACTGCTTTAGTTAGAAGTCTGTCAGCCTCCCATTAGAAATGTTGTTTGGGAGGAGTTTGCCACTGGGCTGTGAAAATCTGCTAGAGGTTAAAAGAGACACTTGCTGGGCTTCAGTCTTGTAGCCTATTTAATCCAGAGAAGTTTGACTTTAGATGGTCGGACGGCTTTGAAGTAGTTGGAAAGACGGACAGCTGGATTTGCTTTGCTTAAAGCGATTCATAACTGTTTTTGTAACACTGACATGCACTATGACCCGGTGACGTATGGTGGTTTCACTAGCCGTGAGAGAGGGTGCATCCTTAGGAGGATTTCAAGATGAAATTCTGAAAAATACTGTTATTTCCGCAGGGAAATATAATTAGCAGGTATTGCTTAGTAACACATTTTGATAGAAACTTCCTCTGGCAGCCCCTTATCCCCCCAAACACACTGGATTTGAAACCAATTCCCTCCCTCTACCTCTTCTGAAGTCATAGTTTCCTTGGAGTCACCCACCCTTCATGAATATTATCATCCCACATGAGTCAGGTGTTCTGGGTTATGGTATGATAATAAGCAACCCCCAAGTCAGAACGATTTACTTCACCAAAGTGCATTTCTACCCCACACAGCATGACTAACTCGGGCAGCGGGAAACTCTATTATGAAGCCATCACAAAGTTCTTGTTGTTCAGTTGCTAAGTCGTGTCTGATTGTTTGTGACCCCATGGACTGCAGCACACCAGGCTTCCCTGTCCTTCTCTATCTCCCGGAGTTTGCTCAAACTCATGTCCATTGAGTCAGTGATGCCATCCAACCATCTTGTCCTCTGCCACCCTCTATTTCTTTTTGTCTTCAATCTTTTCCAGCATCAGAGTTTTCTTTTCCAGTGAGTTGGCTCTTAGCAACAGGTGGCCAAAAGTACTGGCACTTCAGCTTCAGCATCAGTCCTTCCAGTGAACAAAGCTCTCCCATCTTGTAACTGCACCAGATGGAATGTGTGTTCTTGGGCCCACTCTCCCATGCTCTGCTCTGGATCAGATACACATTATGTCTACCCCTTCTTTGTACAGCTAATTTCATGGCCCCATATAATGGCAAGGGTGTGGGGAGATTATTAGCTGAGCCTCACAGCCTCCTTCAGCAGTCACTTATAGCTCTGCACTTGATGATCTTATGATGCTCCTGAGGATGTTATCTTATTAATTTTTTAATGCCCTCAACCTTCAACACCACATATATGTTAACTCCTCAAAAACTCACTGCAATTGAATACCTTGATGCACTTTCAGGCCCCCTTCAGGTGCGAGCTGTATGAGTGTTTTCTGAGGAGCCTGTTCTCCTTTGCTAGGCAGAATTAATTGCTTCTTCTCTGTGGTTTGGTGGCAGTTTGTGCATGCTGATGGTTTAGCATTTGTTACAACTTAGTTGTTGCTACTCTACCTCCTCTGATAGAATGTAGTCTTCTTAATGTCAGGCACTCATTTTTATCCATGTTTGTATTGCTGATACCTGTGAAGATAGAGATGAAAAGAATAAATGGATGGAAAAGGTTATTCTATGAAAAATGATAAAAATAATAGTTTTAAGCTTCACATGCTCAACATACTGATTAAGTTTTTAATATATATATGTATGTGTGTGTATGTATATATATAGATATATGCCTTTTTCAATTTCTACAATAATTCTGTAAGGTAGGTAGTTGAGAAACCACATTCTACAGCTGTCAAATAACTTTCCCAAGTTTCTGAGGTAATAAACGCTGGAGCTGAGATTTGAATCCAGACCTCTTTGATTTCAGAGTTGTACTTCTGAACCATTATGCTATGCTGACTTCTTTCCTGATTTGTATGTTTTAATAACAAATACATCAATGAAAATATAATCGTGATTGGTTGAAGAATGGACAGTGCAAAGTGGCATCAATTTGGAGTAAATCCTCCCACATATGACAAGAGATCTGGATTCTAAATATCCCACTTACTGGATGTATGACTTTGGGTAAGGATCATCATCTGCCTCATCTCAAGTTCAGTTCAGTTCAGTTCAGTCGCTCAGTCGTGTCCCACTCTTTGCGACCCCATGAATCGCAGCACGCCAGGCCTCCCTGTCCATCACCAACTCCCAGAGTTCACTCAGACTTGCTTCCATCGAGTCGGTGATGCCATCCAGCCATCTCATCTTCTGTCGTCCCCTTCTCCTCCTGCTCCCAATCCCTCTCAGCATCAAAGTCTTTTCCATTGAGTCAACTCTTCTCATGAGGGGGCCAAGGTACTGGAGTTTCAGCTTTAGCATCATTTCTTCCAAAGAAATCCCAGAGTTGATCTCCTTCAGAATGAACTGGTTGGATCTCCTTGCAATCCAAGGGACTCTCAAGACTCTTCTCCAACAACACAGTTCAAAAGCATCAATTCTTCGGCGCTCAGCCTTCTTCACAGTCCAACTCTCACATCCATACATGACCACTGGAAAAACCATAGCCTTGACTAGACGGATCTTAGTCAGCAAAGGAACGTCTCTGCTTTTTAATATGCTATCTAGGTTGGTCATAACTTTTCTTCCAAGGAGTAAGCGTCTTTTAATTTCATGGCTGCAGTCACCATCTGCAGTGATTTTGGAGCCCCCCAAAATTTGTTTGATGGTTGTCAGGCAGATGTAATAGCTTGAATAATGGCTCCCTGAAGATGTCTATATCCTAATCCCTAGAACCTGTGAATATGTTACTTCATATGGTAAATGAGACTGCAGATGTGATTAGATTATCACTCTTGAGATGGGGAGATTTATCCTGGATTGGCCAAGTGGGCCCCATGTAACTCGTTGTAAGCAAGAAGCAGAAATATCAGTCTCAGAGACTTAGACTTAGTCTCACAGGCTTCTGTGGAGAAGGATGGCAGGAAAGGTTTATCAGGGAGTTTGGGATGGACATGTACACACTGCTATATTTAAAAGAGATAACCAATAAGGACCTACTGTATAGCATAAGGAACTCTACTCAATGTTATGTGGCAACCTGGATGGAGGGAGGTTTGGAGGAGAGTGGATACTATGTATATGTATGGCTGAGTCCCTTTGCTGTCCACCTGAAACTATTGTGACATTGTTAATGAAAGTGAAAGTTGCTCAGGTGTGTCAACTCTTTGTGACTCCATGGATTGTACAGTCGATGGAATTCTCCAGGCCAAAATACTGGAGTGGGTAGCCTTTCTCATCTCCAGGGGATCTTCCCAACCCAGGGATCGAACCCAGGTCTCCCGCATTGTGGGTGGATTCTTTACCAGCTGAGCTACAAGGGAAGCCCAAGAATATTGGAATGGGTAGCCTATCCCTTCTCCAGCAGATCTTCCTGACCCAGGAATATGAACCAGGATCTCCTGCACTGCAGGCAGATTCTTTACCAACTGAGCTATGAGGGAATCTCCTAAATTGGCTATACACCAATACAAAATAAAAAGTTTAATAATAAAGAGAAAAAGAAAAGTCACAGTTAGAGAGGGGTTTAAAGATGTCTTGCTGTTAGCTTTAAAGAGAAAGGAAGGGACCATGAACCCAGGAATGAAGTCATCCTTGAGAATCTGGAAAAGGAATCAGTCCTGCCACCAACAATGTCTTCAGTTCAGTGAAACTAAATTTGGACTTCTGGCCTCCAGAATTATGAGAGTAAATCTGTATTTTTTGAAGACACTGAAGTTGTGGTCATTTTCTACAGCAGCAATAGGAAACGAATACATCAGGTTAATAAAAACCTGTTACTAGATAAAAATACAGCACGTGTGCATGCATGCTAAGTCACTTCAGTCACGTCCGACTCTTCTCAACCCCATGGACTGTAGCCCGCAAGGCTCCTCTGTTCATGGGATTCTCCATGTTCCCATACCCTCCTCCAAGTGATCTTCCAGATCCAGGGATAGAACTCGCATCTCTTGCAGCTCCCGTATTGCAGGCAGTTTCTTTACTGCTGAGCCCTGTGGAAGCCCTCAAAAACATAGCATCAGTTCAGTTCTGTCGCTCAGTCGTGTCCGACTCTTTGCAACCCCATGAATCGCAGCACGCTAGGCCTCCCTGTCCATCGCAACTCCCAGAGTTCACTCAGATTCACATTCATCGAGTCAGTGATGCCATCCAGCCATCTCATCCTCTGTCGTCCCCTTCTCCTCCTGCCCCCAATCCCTCCCAGCATCAGAGTCTTTTCCAATGAGTCAACTGTTCGCATGAGGTGGCCAAAGTACTGGAGTTTCAGCTTTAGCATCATTCCTTCCAAAGAAATCCCAGTGTTGATCTCCTTCAGAATCGACTGGTTGGATCTCCTTGCAGTCCAAGGGACTCTCAAGAGTCTTCTCCAACACCACAGTTCAAAAGCATCAATTCTTCGTTGCTCAGTCTTCTTTACAGTCCAACTCTCACATCCATTCATGACCACAGGAAAAACCATAGCCTTGACTAGATGGACCTTAGTTGGCAAAGTAATATCTCTGCTTTTGAATATGCTATCTAGGTTGGTCATAACTTTTCTTCCAAGGAGTAAGCGTCTTTTTTTCAGAATGAACTGGTTGGATCTCCTTGCAATCCAAGGGACTCTCAAGACTCTTCTCCAACAACACAGTTCAAAAGCATCAATTCTTCGGCGCTCAGCCTTCTTCACAGTCCAACTCTCACATCCATACATGACCACTGGAAAAACCATAGCCTTGACTAGACGGATCTTAGTCAGCAAAGGAACGTCTCTGCTTTTTAATATGCTATCTAGGTTGGTCATAACTTTTCTTCCAAGGAGTAAGCGTCTTTTAATTTCATGGCTGCAGTCACCATCTGCAGTGATTTTGGAGCCCCCCAAAATAAAGTCTGACACTGTTTCCACTGTTTCCCCATCTATTTCCCATGGAGTGATGGGACCAGATGCCATGATCTTCGTTTTCTGAATGTTGAGCTTTAAGCCAACTTTTTCACTCTCCTCTTTCACTTTCATCAAGAGGCTTTTCAGTTCTTCTTCACTTTCTGCCATAACGGTGGTGTCATCCGTAAACTGAGAGTTAAATTTGGATTATTCATTTTCAACCTTACTGTATATACTGCAGATCTTGTTAAACTGCAGATTCTGATTCAGCAGGGCCAGGGGGTCTGAGATGCTGCAACTCTAAAACTGGAGATGCTATTGTTGATGGTCCAGGAAGCACATTTTAAACAGCCAGGAGCTACATGATTGCTAAGGTGTCTTAGTATCTGAGCCTGAGTCATTCGAAACTCTTGATTGAACTGCTTCTTAGTTTATATTATTGGCACAAAAATATGAAGCAATTGGTTTGGTTAACTTAACGTCCAGGTACTTGATCATTCATCCCAACATTCATTCTCTCTTCTTCCAGCAGTAAATCTTCAGAATCTCTGGAGGTTCTCTCCAGTCCTTAAGCTGTGCTTCAGGTGCATTTGGAAGGCATCGGTGTTTACGATTTTCTGGCCAGAAAACATTTGGTTCAGGGAATGTCATAAGACAGACTGAAAGCCAGTAAAATACAATCAAATGTACGCCTGAGAATTCAAGGATGAGGCAGAGATGTTTTTTTCCTGGGCTTGATCCTGGAGGACTAGAGCTGCCATGGGCATCTCCCCTTACTACCATTTGTGCACAGTAAGGTTGCCCACAAAGAGAAAATGGACCTAAAGATATGTAGGGAGAGAAATCAAGTCCTGGGAAGCCTTTTGAGCTTCACTTGTAAAAGTAACTGGGCAGGTTTACTCATACATGGTTAGATACATTTATTAACATGTGTATGTGTATGTGTGTGTGCATCCTTGCACATGTGTGCCATGTGTAATTATCAGTTAAAGGCTTATCAGCTGTGTAGGTTTAATCTCCTCCCATTTAAGGCCCTTAGGCCCTGGGATCTGGGCTCAGCATTAGAGAATGGGCCCAAGGCTGAAGACACCACTAAAAGTCAAGCAGAAAGTACAGTAGAGGCATGGATGAAGAAGAGGGCAGAAAGTGGGGGGTGAGGCCACAGAACCGCTAGAGAGTCAAGGCTATAGCCCGAGGGATGAGAATGGGGCCTGCAGAGAGGTGCTGCGCTGCAGGCTTCTGGCTGTGGTACCTTCCACAGGGAATCTGGGAACTCTGCCGTAGGTGAGGAAGAAGTCATGAAGCGTGCTGGGCCAGGAAGATATAGAATGAGGTTAGTCTGCTTACTCAGCCCTTCAAAACAAAAACATAGACTATGGATTGAAATTCATTTTGGCTAGGAAACGGCTGCTTGCAGTGTGTGTGTGTGACTATTCATTTTCCGACAGAAGCAGTAACCTCAAATGGTCCCCTGAGACTGGGCAGCTATTATGGATGTCACAGATGAACTCCTTGTAGGATGGCCGACTTCACTTTGACCTGAGGCAAAGCTATTTAAATTTTATTAGGGAAGCAGGCCAACCACCCTATTAGACCTCTGGGTGATTAAAAGAAAATCATCTTATAAAACATTCCATTATGTAGGTCTGTTAACTGACCATGGCTTCTTGATGAACTTAAAATATCTGATAGGCAGATAGCATAACAGTAACAATCTGTCTGAATCAGACTAAACAGACTCAATTTTGTGGAATATCATGACATCTGTATTTTCTTATTTATGAGCAACTCTTCCTTTTTTCCCCCATCCCCCCAAACATGGTTGCTTCAGCATATTCCAAATCCATGTTCCCGTGATTGTTTTTGTCTTGCTTCAGTAACTCCAGAGCATTTATCCATGTAATAGCATGGTCTTCTGCTCCACTGCTTATATAGCCCTCACGCCTCAGTGGATTTGCTTGATGGGATGCAGACAAAATGCTGCTTAGTATATTTTATGTATCTAAATGAATATTTATAGCAAACAAAGGAGGCAGACATTTTAAAAGAGATATAATCATTTTGAGGCAAATAGCTGATTAAATTTTATCATATATAATAGCTTACATTCTGCGTACCTCTTATTTGCCTTCCAGGACAGTGTGTTGTGCCATATTGACTAAATGATGGATGCTGACATGTTGGTTTATTAATAGACCAAAACACAACCTAAAATAAGTTGGTAAGCTCCAGTCTCGGTTTAATTATTCTATAATAGTCATTTACGTGTATAAAGATACTATGTGTTTAGGAAATTTATGATTAGGAAATTGGACAAAAAATTTTATTAAAAGGATGCCCATATTATGGTATAGACCCATAGAGGAATCTAATGCAGTTGATAAGAAAGAAAGAGATTTATACTTGCTGACAAGAAAGGATCTCTAAACACAAAGACAATTTTGTAATAAGTCTATTTAATGTAAATCTGTTTTTATTAAAATATTAATAGTAAGAATAATGCGTGTTTGTCTTATAAAACTGTGAAAGAAACTGTAACCAACTTATTTTCACAAGAGAAGTAAGATAATGGGTTACTATCTCTTTCTAAGTTACATTTCCATATTATTTTATTGTGGAATTTTTTATAATGAGGGAAAAAGTAAGTGTTTTCCTTGCTTCCCAAATTAGTGTATATAGAAATAATTCTGGGCTACCATTGGAAATCTGACTACCAAAGATTGAGCTGGTAAGGTAAAATGAAGCAGTTGCTTTCACTGTTTATGGAAGAAAAGAGTATGATAGAAATCCTTGAGTGTCTGGCTTGGCAGGGAACTTAGGGACAGCAAATCTGCTCATCATTTTGGTGATGGGGAAGATGAAAGATTAGCAAGAGAGTCTTTTCTGAGCTCAGGCAGGTAGGGCGTAATGAGATACCATGGACGTAGGGTCCCAAGATTCCCATTCCCATCCTTGCTGAACCCACTGGGACTCTCCATTTACCAGGTACACTTGTGAGAATTCACAGATTTTTTTTTTCTTTCCATTTTAGGTCTTTGGGGGGAATTAATTTATATATTCATGTAACTTGAGTCATCTGCTTCCTTATGAAACACACACATGATTCATTGGTGGAAGCACTGAAGCTCCTTTCCCCACCACAGAGGCAGAAATTTGGTGATAGAGAGCTGGAGTGAACTGTGTACCAGTCTGTGTTGTCTCCAGGAGTTAATATGAGTTTCTGTAGGTAAAAGTGACCCTGGAAAGCAGCAAAAGCGTTTTCAGGATTATGTGGCCGGGGGAATACTCTGGACGTTGGGTTAGAGTTGGCCTTGTAAAAGTGGTCTTAGGAACTGCTTCTTAGGTTGGGCGTAGGTAGAGAGGTCAGGCTTCAGATGCACAGGCCCAGGTGATCTCTAGAACATGATGACTTATAACGGAGAACAGCTGTATTTGCAGGTAGAGGACTCACTGCCCCCAACCCAGCAACGCTGCTGTAGAGAGATGAGCTGAGCTCGTCGCTCCCTTCCACCCCCAAAGAATACACTCTTTCTTCGAGACTAAGTCTGCAGAAAAGTGAAAGTGAAGTCAGTCGTGTCTGACTCTTTGCAACCCCATGGAATGTCTGCCGAAGCCTCCATCAATACCAGTGGACTCCAAAGACAGTTCTGTATGGAGGACATGGGATGGACTCTGTCATTCTGGGGGTGAGCAGCAAAGGGGATAGTTTGGTGTGTGCTGAGGGAGGGCAGGTGACATCCCAATCAAGGCTGAAAGAGGGTTCTGCACGAGAAGCTGGGAAAGAATCTGGAGAGAAGGAAAAGTCAGACGTAAGAAGCACATTCTAAGATTATGTGGATGTGGGGAGTGAGGTCTCCCTCCAAACATATTTTGTCAAGGGCTGTTATGAAGAGGGCAGAGAAACCAGCATGAACCATACTGGCTGGCTCACACTCGAGGTGTCACAGTGCCTTGCTGTAACTAGGAAGATGGTGGAAAGCGTGGGACTCTAGAAAGAGAAATTGAGATGGATTGAAAAACTTGTTTGATTTTTCCCTCCTGAAAAACTGATTCTAATACAAGTTTATTAGGAACATTTAGAGTGACTCATTTGCCTCTTGGCCAATTTAACTGATGACCTTATTATTAAAAATGTATGATCAAATCATAAATGCAAATAGAGAGGTGGACACAGTTTTCTCTTGGTGAGCATCACTTAGCTCGAATAATATTCTTTGCATAGCATTTTCTATAAATCATTTGTGCTACCATGTACATTTTCTGGAGAGCAACAGCTTAGAGATGATCCCTTTCACGGGTGATAAAATGGAGAACTGGAGGCACTGGGGCACTTCCAAAGCCACGGAGAAAATCAGTAGTGAAGCTGGGATAGGAATCAAGACTCCTCAGATTCAGGCTGATTTCATTTTCTGTTGAACTGTACTGTCTAAGACTATGTTAGCTAGAATCCTTTCCCTGGCAAATATTTCTTTCCTTCCTCACTCCCTTCACAAACCTGGAAAGGAAATATAGTTCAGCTGAGTGACTGGGTCACCTGGTACTAACGTGGAGAGATTGGATAATTTCTTCTCTCCCATCATTGTCAGTAGGATATACTTCCTTTCTCTTTCTTATTCACTTCTCTCTGGAGAAGGAAATGGCAACCCACTCCAGTATTCTTTGCCTGGGAAATTCCATGAACAGAGGCGCCTGGTGGGCTATAGTCCATGGGGTCGCAAAGAGTCAGCCAGTACAGAGTGCTTGAGCATTTCCACCTCTTCACTACTTTCCAACCCCACGAGTCATTCCTCTCCATTTTATTGGGCAATATTGATTCCATTAAGAAGCACATTCTAAGATTATGTGGATGTGGGGAGTGAGGTCTCCCCTCCAAACATATTTTGTCAAGGGCTGTTATGAAGAGGGCAGAGAAACCAGCATGAACCATACTGGCTGGCTCACACTCGAGGTGTCACAGTGCCTTGCTGTAACTAGGAAGATGGTGGAAAGCGTGGGACTCTAGAAAGAGAAATTGAGATGGATTGAAAAACTTGTTTGATTTTTCCCTCCTGAAAAACTGATTCTAATACAAGTTTATTAGGAACATTTAGAGTGACTCATTTGCCTCTTGGCCAATTTAACTGATGACCTTATTATTAAAAATGTATGATCAAATCATAAATGCAAATAGAGAGGTGGACACAGTTTTCTCTTGGTGAGCATCACTTAGCTCGAATAATATTCTTTGCATAGCATTTTCTATAAATCATTTGTGCTACCATGTACATTTTCTGGAGAGCAACAGCTTAGAGATGATCCCTTTCACGGGTGATAAAATGGAGAACTGGAGGCACTGGGGCACTTCCAAAGCCACGGAGAAAATCAGTAGTGAAGCTGGGATAGGAATCAAGACTCCTCAGATTCAGGCTGATTTCATTTTCTGTTGAACTGTACTGTCTAAGACTATGTTAGCTAGAATCCTTTCCCTGGCAAATATTTCTTTCCTTCCTCACTCCCTTCACAAACCTGGAAAGGAAATATAGTTCAGCTGAGTGACTGGGTCACCTGGTACTAACGTGGAGAGATTGGATAATTTCTTCTCTCCCATCATTGTCAGTAGGATATACTTCCTTTCTCTTTCTTATTCACTTCTCTCTGGAGAAGGAAATGGCAACCCACTCCAGTATTCTTTGCCTGGGAAATTCCATGAACAGAGGCGCCTGGTGGGCTATAGTCCATGGGGTCGCAAAGAGTCAGCCAGTACAGAGTGCTTGAGCATTTCCACCTCTTCACTACTTTCCAACCCCACGAGTCATTCCTCTCCATTTTATTGGGCAATATTGATTCCAGCTTGGAGAAGGCAATGGCACCCCACTCCAGTACTCTTGCCTGGAAAATCCCATGGGTGGAGGAGCCTGGTGGGCTGCAGTCCATGGGGTCACAAAGAGTCGGACATGACTAAGCAACTTCACTTTCACTTTTCACTTTCATGCATTGGAGAAGGCAATGGCAACCCACTCCAGTGTTCTTGCCTGGAGAATCCCAGGGACGGCGGAGCCTGGTGGGCAGCTGTCTATGAGGTCGCACAGAGTCGGATACGACTGAAGCGACTTAGTAGTAGTAGTATTGAGTGTACCTTAATAGTGTATCTTGTAAAAGATCTAATTTAGATTTATTTTATCCTTCAGAGGAGAAATAATCACAGAAAACAAGAGTATTTCTTTAATTTAGGTCATAGCTTGTCACATCTAGCTCAAGAAGCACTAACTGAAATTATTTGCTACATCTTATCTGGGTACTGCAAAAAATTTAGACATTGTTTTGAAACATCATCAAATTAGATCTTTTCTTGATGGAGAGTTATCATTAATTTATGCAACTGTCAGAACTAGCAATCAAGCTGCTTCATGTTTGAGTATACACTCTGTGGAGTGCATTCTTTTTTGGGCGTCACAAGAATGCAAAATTTAGAAATAATGTAACAACAGAGATGATTTAGCCTTCTATTTATTTTCTCTCTTTTGGAAGAATGTGTTGTTCTAAAAAGGAAGACTGCAGTGCAGTCTATTTCATTCCGCTTTGATGGTAACCTTCCCTTGTACAACATGTCAATTTTGAATGATACAAATTCCTTTTCTCCATAAACACAGAGATGGCTGACAAAGCTTTAATTTTACTGAATGTGATGCTATAATTAAGGAAATGTGGACTTTGGAGGTAATCATTAGTTCTTCCGTATGAACATCTAGCCTGGGATTTTGCCGCCTACTATGTTTCCTTGTTAATGACAATGTTGGGAGGCTTCCATCTAGTTGAAATTGCCCCCTTTGAAGAACTGATGTATTAAGTGATCATGTAATCTCATAATGAGCTATCAATGAAGAGATGAAAAGTTTATATACTGGCACAAAGTGGAAATAGTCATACAGTAGATTTCTGTACCACTCTGCATGTTCATGTGGTAGAATTAAAGTAGTTAGGCATCACCCTTTGCTGTATACATTAAAAAAAAAAAGGACTTCTGATTGTTTTAGGTAGATTATAAATGAATTCCAATCATATTCCATGGACTCAGCCACCTGGGGTGAAGGACTCTATAGGTCTTATGCAGAGGTCAAGGTATGGAGTGTATTGCTCAGTTATTTCTGTCACAGTGTTGCAGTCCCAGCATATAAGTGAACACACCCAATAACGTCTTTATTCATTCATCCACTGATAGACACTTCAGTTGTTTCCATGTCTTGGCTATTGTTAAATAATGCTGCAATGAATATGAAAATATATTTTTGAGTTAGTGTTTTATTTAGACAAATACCCAGAAGTGGAACTACTAGGTCCTATGGTAGTTATACTTTTAATTTTCTGAGGAATCTCTCAACTGTTTTTTCATTGTGATTGTACCAATTTATTTTCACCGACAATCACAAGGTTCCCTTTCCTCCACATCTTCACCAATGTTTGCTATTTCTTGTCTTGTTGATAGTAGCCATTCTAATTTGCAGTGATATCTTGTTGTAGTTTTAATTTGCATTTCCTTGATGATTAATGATGTTGACATCCTTCTAGATTATTGATTCAATCTTCTTACTAGTAATTGGTCTGTTCACATTTTCTATTTAATCATGATTCTGTCTTGGTAGGTTGTATATTTCTGTGAATTTATCCATTTCTTCTAGGTTGTTCAATTTGTTGATGTATAATTTTTCATAGCAGCCTCTTATGATCCTTTGTATTTATGCTATATCATTTGTAATATTTCCTTTTCTATTTCTGATATTATTTGAGTCCTCTTTTTCTTGGCTAAGTCTAGCTAAAGACTTGTCAATTTCATTTATCTTTTCAAAGAACCAGCTCTAAGTTTGAACTTCTGTACTGTCATTTTGGTCTCTATTTCTATGTAACCTTTGTTATTTCCTTCCTTCTACTAACTTTGAGTTTCATTTGTCCTTTTTCTGCTTCCTTGAGGTGTAAAGTTTGGTTGTTTATTTCAGACTTGTTTCTTGATGTAGATATTTATTGCTATGAAATTCCCTCTTAGAACTGCATTTGCAACATCCTCCAAATTTTGATATATTTCTATTTTTGTTTGTCTGAAGGTATTTTCAAATTTTTCTCTTTATTTATTCTTTGACCCATTGGTTTTTTAGTACTATGTTGTTTAATCTCCACATATTTTTCCAGCTTTCTTCATGTAATTAATTTCTAGTTTCATACCATTGTGCTGGAAAAGATACTTGATATGAATTTAGCTCTCTTAAATTTATTGAGACTTGTTTTTTGACCTAACATATTACCTATCCTAGAAAATGCTTCATGTGTACTTGAGAAGGATGTGTATTCTGTTGCTTTTGGATGGAATGTTCTGTATGTTAATCTCATTTGATCTAATGTGTCAGTTGAGGCTGATGTTTCCTTATTGATTTTCCATGTGGATCATCTATCTATTGATGTAAGCATGATTTTAAAATACCCTATAACCTGCTGTGATTCATGGGGTCGCAAAGAGTAGGACACGACTGAGCGACTGAACTGAACTGAAACATTATATTGCCGTTTGTTTCTCCGTTTAGATCTGTTAGTGCTTGCTTTATATATTTGAGTGCTTCTATGTTGGTTGCATATATATTTACATATGTTACGTTCTTTTGTTGGATTGACTCTTATCATTATAAAATTCCCCTCCACTCCCTCTACAATACACTTGGCTTTCCGTTGTGAAAACCAGAGAGCTCCCAGGAAAGCAGACCAGATGATGCCTCATGCTAATCTCAAAGAAGTACAAGTCTGATCAGGGCTTTTCATTGTCCCAGGATCAGTTCTATCCCAGGATATTACTACCCACATTCCAGATGGGGATAAGAGGAAATTGTCAGAAAAGATAGTTCTTGTCAGCTGGCCCTGTCATCTTCACCCCTTATTTGGAGATGCTTGTCCTGTTGCTCTTTTCCTATTACCTCCTTTTCATTAAGGTCTTTTTTTCCCCCAGAGATTTTACCTTGTTCTTTCATTTGTTTCTTCATTTTGCTTGACACTCCGTGTTGGCTTCTATACAGTTAATGAAACAACCACTTCTCCCAGCCTTGAAGGAGTGGCCTCCTGTAGGAGATGAACCTTGTTGTTCAGCCCTGCTCCAATGTTTTGTTGTCTCTCAAACCTTTTTTCCCCCAGAGATTTTACCTTGTTCTTTCATTTGTTTCTTCATTTTGCTTGACACTCCGTGTTGGCTTCTATACAGTTAATGAAACAACCACTTCTCCCAGCCTTGAAGGAGTGGCCTCCTGTAGGAGATGAACCTTGTTGTTCAGCCCTGCTCCAATGTTTTGTTGTCTCTCAAACCTTTGTGCTTATCCAAGCAGCCTATTATAATTTTAGTGACTCTCAGTAACTGAGGATGTGGCAAGACCTGTCAGTGTTTCTATGAGGAAGATCTCAGCATCTAGATTCAGACTGTTTAGAAGCCAGACCCCTCAGGCAATAGTTTTTTAAAGTACGAAAATATATACTTTTTTTTTTTTTTTTTGTGGGATCATAAGCGTATACTCTGCTAGCCAGGTGATCTGGCAGTCACAACAATTGGAGCTCCAAAGAACTATATAAGCTCTTTCTGGGAGATACTGGTGAGCTGGAATAAGACCGAAGGAGATTACCAAGATGGTACCCACAGCCTTAATTGCTTGAGAGCCGGTCCACAGTCTGCTAGATGCATGTGGGGGGGGGGCGGGTCTCACACCTGCCCCTCAGGGCAGAGCCCCAGGACAAGCCAAGAAACCTCCTTCACAGAGAGGCTGGCGGGTTGGGGCGGGGCAGGGTCAGTCTGCTGTCGGCACATTCCCTGGGTTGGCTGCCTTCCAAGAACTGGCTGTTTGATTTGTCACAATGCTGTAGGATCCATGAATGCAAGCCCCCCGCCCCCTGTCCAGCAGAGCCAGGCGATCAAAGGGCATCCCCTAGGCAGCAACTGCAAAGCTGGGGGCACTGGATGCAAAAACCAAGGCTGGGGCCAACTGGAAAGCCCCTCTCCAGGAGACACTGACTCCTTGGAGCACAGCAACAGGAAAGCCTGGAGGTAGTGCCTGTCCTCCAAGGTCTCTGCAAAGGGTTACAGTCAACCCCTGGATGTGTGTTTAATTAGAAGCCTGTCCCTCAGGCCACATCCATGATGATAAGCTAATAGGCCTTCTTCTCAGGGGTCTTCCCTGGTAGCTCAGCTGGTAAAAAATCCACCTGCAATGCAGGAGACTCTAGTTTGATTCCTGGGTTGGGACAATCACCTGAAGAAGGGGTAAGGTACCCATTCTACTATTCCTGGGCTTCCTTGGTGGCTCAGATGGTAAAGAATCCACCTGCAATGTGGGAGATCTGGGTTCCATTGTTGGGAAGATCCCCTGGAGGATGGCATGGCAACCCACTCCAGTATTCTTGCCTGGAGAATCCCTATGGACAGAGGAGCCTGGAGAGCTACAGTTCACGGGGTTGCAAAGAGTCGGACATGACTGACTGACTAAGCACTTCTTCCCAGAGACAGGCTTTTGGGTCTGCTACCTCTTGTTGTGCCCTGAGGAGTGGTAGCTACTTAAAACTCTTTCTCCTTTGGTTACAGTCTTGTGAGATCTATAGGTGTAAGCCCCACTGGTTGCCAGAGGCTGGTGTTACAGACATGTCCTCTGGTAGCAGCTGCAAAAATTAGGGTATGAGCTCTTTTCTGGGTAATACTGATTATTACAGTCCCAGAGGACCAGGAATGTAAGCTCTGGTTGCCTCCAGAGCCAGGTAGTCAAGAGGCACCCACTGCCCTTGGTGGCAGTCACAGAGATCTGGGCACCAGACGCAGATACAAAGCTCCCTTCTGGATGATGCTAGTGCTTCAGAACAAAGGGAGAGTGTGGAGATGGCCCCCTCCGCAGCCTCCCTTGCTGTAGAGTTCCAGCAGGCTCCTAGGGGTGGGTGTTATTTAGATGCCTGCCCCTCAGGACAACACTCTTATCAGCTGGTGAGTCTCCTTCAGTTAATTCAGGGCTTGATTGGCTGCCTCCAAGCTGGGTCCCGGAGTGGGCAGAGCTGAGCACGTGCACCCTTTAAAAGCGTGCTCTTAGGATGCTATAGTCCCGTGGGTCTCAGGATGTGAGCCTTGTTCGCTTTCAAAGTTAGAGCTTTTTGGGGCTCCTCTCTCAGGTGCAGGTACTGAAAGGTAAAGTGTCCAATGTAGGGCTCAAAGTTTTTCCTCTTGGGGAGAAATTCTGGATTTTGAGTTTTCTTCTGGTTGTGGCTCACTGTGTGGGGAGAGGGGTTTATATTGAGACTGTATATCTCTTTCCATGTGGTTTCTTTCTTGTTTGCCACTCAGCCTAACTTTAGGTTTTCTTAAGAGAAAAACCTGTCCCTATGTGGCTCTAAACTCAGTGTGTCTATGGGAGGACGTCAGTTTGGGATCTTCTGGTGTTGCCATCTTGAACAGTAACTTTTCTAGATGGAATTTTAAAGTGAAAAAGTGAAGTCATTCAGTTGTGTCCGACTCTTTGCAACCCCATGGACTGTAGCCTACTGTAGGCTCCTCTGTCCATGGGATTTTCCAGGCAATAGTACTGGAGTGGATTGCCATTTCCTTCTCCAGGGGATCTTCCCAACCCAGGGATCGAACCCAGCTCTCCCTCACTGTAGACAGACGCTTTACCGTCTGAGCCAGATGGAATTTTAAACACTCTTCAAATCATGCAACAACTTGCAGCCTACAGGTTTTTAGAGAAAATCATAGGAAATAAAATTTTTAAGTAGCATCAGTGTGAAAAGAATGATCCTGGAGGCATAAAACATTGTCGAGGTTTTTTTAAGTGCTCCTTGAGACATCGGGGCCTCAGTGATTGAGATTTGAACTCCTGTGATCTACTTAATACTGACAAGGTTATTCTAAGGGCTTTGTGCTCTCAAACATGAGCAGCATTTCATTACCCTAGATTTCTGCAGAACCTCTGAAATGCCAAGAGTTTGCCTGCTGTTCCTAAGTTAGGAGAAATACTGCCTGGTCCAGCAGGTCGGAGGACCTTACCTTTGCATGGGGCCCACTGTGAATGTGAAATGGTAAGTCTTTATAGCCAGAGCATTTGAAATGGCCTTTCAGTTCTTAATTAGTAGATGCTTTCTGTACCACTGACTACCTGGGAGTGACATGAAGGAGAATTTGCCTAGTTTGCAGGGGGGCCTGGGAGAGCCATTATCACTCACAGTGTGTTAGAAATGAAAGATTGAAGAAAAGATGATTAAAGCCCCAGCAGCTGCCTTCACAAATGAACTTCAGGAGAAAAAAGAAGTTTAGTGTAAATGTGGCAGGTCTTCATGCTGGAGCTTGATGAAATTAAAGGCAATGCCAGGTAATATAAACCATTGTTGAATCTTTCTTTTATTAAAACTGGGCTAAAACAAGGAGTAGGAATTTGTCAGGTGCAGTAATTACTTTGGTACTTTACTGATGAAAGCTCTCTTGGGCAAAGCCCTCCTCTCATCCATTTTCCATTTCCTCATAAGTTAGACTTCCAGCTGCTAGAGGAGAATAAATATGAGCTAAGAAGAGGGCAGCTTTGCAGCCTATCTATTTATGAATTAAAATTTTAAGGGTAGTGCTGGTGATGTTTTTCTCATTCTTTCAGTTGCCCTAATGAGAAAATCTCTAGATTATTTGGTCAATTATATTCTTGGGAGAACTGAGAAACATATATGTTTAGTGACCATAGAAACAGGAGGAAAAAAATCCAGACATTTGTTATGTGTAACCCAGGTGTTGCAGCTCAGGTGAGAGATGGAAGGAAGATACCAGGGCGTTAATGGTGGGATTCTGTGGATGGGCGGGGGCCTGTTCCCTCCTTGTTGTTTGACCTGAGACCAAACTATGGTGGAGATAATGAAGATAATAGTGACCTCCTTCAAAAGGTCCCATGCACTCACTGCTGCACTGAGTGCCCCGACCCTGCAATAGGCCACCGCCGACCCACACTCTGCTGGAGACTCCTGGACACTCACAGGCAAGTCTGGGCCAGTCTCTTGTGGGGTCACTACTTCTTTCTCCTGGGTCCCGGTGTGCACAAGGTTTTGTTTGTGTCCTCCAAGAAACTGTTTCCCCAGTTCTGTGTAAATTCTGTAATCAAGTTCCACTGGGCTCCAAAGTCAAATTCTCTTGAGAGTTCTCAGTCCCTTTGCCAGATCCCCAGGTTGGGAAATTTGTTGTGGGTCGTAGAACTTTAACAGTGCGAGAACTTCTTTGGTATAATTGTTCTGTAGTCTGTGGGTCGTCTGCTTGGTGGCTCTATGGTGGGGTTAATTGTCCAAGAGGGCTTATGCCAAAGGCTGTGTGACTAGATAGTTGCAAAGGTTCATTTAGTCAAAGCTGTGTTTTTTCCAGTGGTCATGTATGGATGTGAGAGTTGGACTGTAAAGAAAGCTGAGCACTGAAGAATTGATGCTTTTGAACTGTGGTATTGGAGAAGACTCTTGAGAGTCCCTTGGACTGCAAGAAGATCCAACCAGTCCATCCTAAAGGAAATCAGTCCTGAATATTCATTGGAAGGACTGATGCTGTAGCTGAAACTCCAATATTTTGGCCTCTTGATGTGAAGGACTGACTCATTTGAAAAGACCCTGATGCTGGGAAAGATTGAAGCCAGGAGAAGAAGGGGACAACAGAGGATGAGATGGTTGGATGGCATCACTGACTCAATGGACATGACTTTGAGCAAGGTCCAGGAGATGGTGAAGCATGGGGAAGCCTGGAGTGCTGTAGGCCATGGGGTCACAAAGAGTCAGACATGACTGAGTGACTGAACTGAACTGAATGGTGGGATAAAAGAAACTGGTAAGGAAGAGGTGACGAGTCTTTGAGGTTCTTGCTGATTGTATTGTGGTCTTTGAAACAGCATTAAGTATCGCCTGGACGCTTGTTAGAAATGCAGCAGAGGCTTTACCCCAGAGATACCAAGTCAGAATCTATATTTTAATATCAGCAGCTGATTCATATGAACATTCGGGTTTAAGAAGCTGTCTATGGGCAGTCCTTGAACTGGGTGCTATCAAAGCCAGGGAGACCTATGCAACCCAGGGGATATTAACTGGTTCTAAGAAGGCATTTAAAGAGGGCATGCCAGTGGAAGGAATTACGCATTCAATGCTGGTGAAGACAGCAACAAATAGCTGGAGCAGTAGACAATCACTGGAAATTTTATTTTTTAAAATTTATTGAAATATAGTTGATAATGTGTTTTAACTTTTGCTGTACAGCAAAATGAGTCAGTTATACATGTACATACATTTATTAAAAAAATCTTCCATCATTGTTTGTCCAGGAGATGGGTAGAGTTCCCTGTGCTAAACAACAGGACCTTGTTTATCCATTCTCTAAATAAGTTTCCATCTGCTAATTCCAAACTCCCAGTCCTTTCCGCCCTCACCCACCTCCTCTTTCTGTTTCTGTCTCATAGATACGTTCATTTGTGTTGTAGACAGGAAATTTTTATAGTTAAGGCAAGAAAGCTCACTCCTTTAAGGAATGAAATGGCGTAACAGTAGGAAAGGAGTTAAGGCTCTTTGCAGTATGTTTACTTGTTATGAAAAAAAGGCACTGGGTGATCCAGGCAAGGGCACTATGGAAGAATGTGAGGTGTGGAGCTACTGGAAACAGGAGAGACACTCAGCATCAGGAAGTATAACTGGAGAGACACTCAGCGATATGGGTGTAGTCCAGGATAAAGATCTGCTTATCACTTGTCGCTAATAGCTTATATAGCCAGGTAGAGTTAACAATAAACCTAGACCATGGTCATCGATGTTAATTCTTAATAATTTACTATATATCCTTATCTAGTCCCACATACACTTAAAGTAACTCTCAAACTCTACATAATTTGTTCATTAATGGGTCTTGCTTCTTTTCAAGCACGGGCTTATTTCCCAGCTTTCATACACTGTGACTTTGATCAGTCGTATCTTAGCCTCAATTGACTCAGTTTCTTCAGCTGTAAAATGAGGATAACAGTAATGCTCATCTCATAGGTTTGTTTGATACTTAAATGAATTGGTACATATTATTTGTTAAAAAGAGCACCTGACACTTAATAATTTGTAAAGTCTTGAAATAAAAGTATCCATTCAGATAGTTTAAGCAGAGATAGATAAACCAGGAGGATTTAACCAGCATTGGCGATCACTCTGCTAGGACAGATCACATCATCAGATATATTAGGTGCTCTAGACCTTAAATATGGGTCTGTCTGTTCTAAGTTGCTTCAGTCACGTCTGACGTTTTGCGACCTGATGGACTGTAGCCCACCAGGCTGCTCTGTCCATGGGATTCTCCAGGCAAGAATGCTGGAGTGGGTCACCATTTCCTCCTCCAGAGGATCTTCCTGACCCAGGGACTCTCTTACATCTCCTGCATTGGCAGGCAAGTTCTTTACCACATGGGAAGCCCCTAAATGAGGGTAAGAGCATAAAAGTTAGATAGGATTTTGAATAGACATAACTTAAATGTATTTTTATATACCTGAGGAAAGAACTCCCTGGAAATGGAAAATCCATTACTTATCTTTGCTTCCGGAAATCTCTTCCATTTTCTTGGGTCCCTTTTATTCTTGCTCTCTTTGATGGCCAAGTCCACACTAGTAGTTCTTGGATAGTGATAGTTGAAGTATCCAACCACAGTCCTTAAAAATTGAGAAGCTGAACTTAATTTGAAGCTGTATCATGCATGACAGCTGAATGACAGGAAGACTAGAATACAGTTATGAGGTAAAATTGTACAATATTTAGGATCAACTGAATCTCATTAAGAATGAGCTATTTATGCTTAAAACCAGCTTTAATGAAAGTTATTCTCATTACTTTGCAATAGTTTCTTTCTGAAGATTTTCCTCCTCTGTTTCCCCTTTTCTTTTCTTGAGGGGCATTTCTGTGAGGAATGCCAATATGAACACCATTTTTTGGTAGGCGATGACTGTGATATCCCAAAGCAATGCATATAAATAGTTCTCCTTGAAGAGGCAGGACAATTAAGTTTAACCTGTGTTTTAGACTGGGTATCTGAAAATTTTCCTTCTAGTCATGGCTCTGCTCTGACACTGCTGTCCTCTTGCTCCTTCAAGGCTCGGGGTCCCATCTATGAAATCTGAACTAAAATTTGAATCACATATTCAACCAACTTAAAATTCTAGGTCTCCATGATTATTAGGACCCTATACAAAAGAATTATGAAAATAATTTCTAGCCAATTAGTTAAATTTAACCTGGTTTAGGAAACTTGGGGCTTCCTGGACTGCAATGTGGGAGACCTGTGTTCCATCCTTGGGTTGGGAAGATCCCTTGGAGGAGGGCATGGCAACCCACTCTAGTATTATTGCCTGGAGAATCCCCATGGACAGAGAAACCTGGAGGGCTATAATCTCAAAGAGTTGGACATGACTGAGGAAGCACACACAGGAAAATTGGGGTCAGGAACCAACATGAGACTACCCTGGGGAGAAATGCAAATCTTTCCCTGAATGTAATACTTTCCTTGGCTAAAAGTAATTTCTGAGAATAATTTCTTTTCCTGATTTTCCTTCAGTCCAGGGCCATGTTGTTCAGCTTCTTTGTAATAATGAATTTTTATATTCCAAACTGACTTTCTTGCATCTATTCTCTACCGTTGAAGATGCTGTTGACAGTCTATACAAACCAGGAGAAAGAGGTCTTTGAGATGCTAATGCATTACACTTGGAGTCCTTTGGCCCTGGTGGCCTAGGTTTGGCAAGAAGAATGTGGCAAAGTTGCAGGGAAGTCCTGAGCCAGCAGGGATTACTGTAATTGAATTCCTGGGCAGCCCCTTGCTGCTTTCCAACCCAGGCACATATCTTTTGCCTTTTTTTTTTCCTCTATTTTCTTTCTGGCTTTCATAAATAATCTGCAGAGTGTCCACAGTTGGCAAGCCGAAAACCAATTGGTGCTTGTATCTTCTCTAATTGATTTCTCATTGTCAAGCACTCACAGGGCCTTGGTAGGAAATAAACTAACTTTCTACCTGTTTTGACAAAAAAAAAGATTCAGAGTGGAAAAAGCAGGTAAAATTCTATAGCTGACCTTCCTTTTGTGTATCTGTACAGTGTCTTCCAAAATTATAAATTATTAATGTAAATAATAATTTAATATGTTATCTTTTTGAGCTCTACTGCTTCTTAAATCTATATTTTAGTGTTATGTGACACAGACTATGGGTATTATAAGTAAATAGAAGATAGAGATGACAAAATCATAGAATACATGAGAATTCCTAAGCCTTTGAAACATGGTATGAAGAGTCTAGTGGACATATGTTAGGTGCTCAAGAAATATTTAATGAGTGAAAGGATTTCCCCAAACAGTTCTTATTTGTGTTTCTACCTACCAACAGCTTAGGAGATAATGTGTTTTATACTTACCTATGCCATTCAATTCTGTTCCATTTTTTAAAGTTTAAATAATATATTATTACTGCACACCTATCAGAATGGCTAAAATTAAAGTATTGAAAGTACCAAATGCTGACGAAAATGTAGAGCAATAGGGACTATAATCCATTATTGATGAAATGGGGAATTGTCTAGCAACTCTAGAAAATGGCTTGGCAGTTTTCTATGAAGGATACACACTTATAAGACTCAGCAAGTGTACTCCTAGGTGTTTGCCCAAGAGGAATGAAAATTTGTGTTCATAAAAAGCTCTGCACAAATGTTTACAGTAGCTGTATTCATAATCACCCCAAACTAGAAACAGCCTAAATGTGCTTTAACTGTTGTATGCATGTAATAGAATACTACTCAATAATATAAAGGAGCATATTTTTGATGCATGTAATTAATTGTGCAATTGCAAAGGCACTCTATAGAATGAAAGAAGCCAACATCAGAAGGCTACATACAGCATGATGTTCTTAAGGAGTCAGAACTACAGTTAACTCTGAACAACAAGGGATTAAGGGTGCCAACCACCCCCTCCCAGTTGAAATCAGAATATAACTATAGTCAGCCCTTCTCACCCATGGTTTTGCATCTGCAGATTCAAGCAAACTTGTGTAGTGCTACAGTATTTACTATAAAAAATTCATGTATAAGTGGACCACATGTATAATTTAAACCCCTGCAGTTCAAAATGCAACTGCTGTTCAAGGGTCAACTGTAGAGTAATGGAGAGTAGGTCAGTGGTTGCCAGGGGTTTGAGACGGGGAGAGCAATGGGGAGGTTTTGGGTATAATGAAAGTGTTTTGTATCCTGACTGTGCTGTGGTTACATGAACCCATGCATGTGCTATAATTCATAAAATTGTACCTCAAAAAAGAGCCAGTTTTAAAGTGAAAAACACATTCTTATTGAAGACTATTAAACGATAGGGAATGTGAAAGTAAAATGGGGAGTCTTCACTCCTTACCTCCCTAACTCAATCCAGAGCTCTTTTTAGAGCTCTCTCTGCAATTCTACAGGCTGAGAGCTGCTGGGAAGTACATCATCTCAGGAGCCACATGACCTTGATTTGTGTCCTAGCCCCTTCATTTACTCAACTGTTGCTTTGTGACCTTGGGCAAATTACTTAACCTCTCTGTTTCTCATTTTCCTTATATACAAAATGGTGCTTATCACAATCTGGTAGGCATTTACATGCACTTAGGCATTTTCTGTTTTTACTGTAGGAATATATGACATGCCCTCATAGGTTTGTGTTATTTGTATCACTTTGATGCCTCTCTTGTTCAAGTGACATTACATTATTACCTTTCCGTGTCAGTATATGAAGGTCTTCCCTACTTCTATGAATGCCAAATGCTGCACAGTAGTAGTCTATCATATGTATGAATTAACATATTTAATATTGCATATCTATAAATATATTTAATGCATTAATATTAGGTTTAAAGTTATATATTCTTTTTAAGGGCTTCCGTGGTGGCTCGGACAGTAAAGAATCTGCCTACAATTATAGACCCAGTTAGGATACCTGAGTTGGGAAGATACCCTGGAGAGGGAAATAATGTTTTCACTGATGAAGGCACCCCCTTTTTTTTTTTAACTGAAACTGGTTTATTTCATTAAAAAATTTTTCTCCACCAATTTGATCCCAGTGTGCTTGCAGTCTCCTAGGATTTATTCAGAGTTCATTGCTGGTGCCCTTTCCTCCCTTCTCATCTGTTTATTCCTCTTTCTCCTTTAAAAAATTTTTTCCATAAGTTCTGTGGGCTTTTGGGGAGGCATTGGGAGTGAGATGTGGTTTCAGTTCACCATCACGAACCAGAAGCTCTTACCCTCCTAACCTCTTTTCTTAAAACAGTCTTGCAAGTCAGGGGAAGTCCTGACGTAGAAGATTCCAATGGTTAGGGAAGAAAGGTAACTCAACGCTGGAAAATTTGAGTGTGAATTCTGCGTACCCATCCATTAGCTGGCTGAAGGTGGGCATTAACTTTAATTCTCTGGTTCTCAATTTCTTCAGCTGTGAAATGATAATGTTTAGACTAGATGAACTTTAAAATTCTGTGTTATGTCCATGACACTATGGCTCACAGAAATGAGATGATTTGCCAGCGGTCATCCAGGAAGTAAGATGTAGGCTTGAATATTGAACATGTATATTTGTATTTCAAGTCATGTCACCCTGAGCAGTGCCACTTTAGAAGCTGAGAATGACGGGAACACCTCTCTGAGCGCCATTTCCTACCACATGTGGATGTGGGTGTGTGTCCACACACAGAAGCTGTCCCAGGAGGTGGCCTTGTGGCCCAGCTTGGGTTGGCCCAGCACCGAGGAGTTACCCTGTACAGATGGTGGGGCGGCTGCTTGCACAGTGGTCGGGCTTCCCAGTGCTGGAGAGCATGGCTGAGCTCATTCTGAAGTCGTTCTGACAACATTCCTCTCCTGGCAGCCATGTACTCTCTCCTCCAGTCCTGTGCAAGCAAATGGCTTTGCAGCAGCTTTGCCCAGTCCTGGTGTAAGTGAGGCACATGCATCAGGCCTATGCATTTGTGTACATTTCTCTTTCTTGAATCTTTCCACAAAGTCTTTTTCAGACTTCATTTCCTCCTTCCTCCTATGGATTTCCCTTTGGGTTGTTCGAGTCATTTTTCTTTTTAATCAATGTCAGGATTATTTATTTTTTAAAAATTCCCAACAAAATACCACAACTCTTCTGAACACACAAAGAAGCAAACAGGAAATCAAACCAACAAAGGCTTGCATCCTGAGAGTCCCTTGGACTGCAAAGAGATCCAACCAGTCCATTCTGAAGGAGATCAGCCCTGGGATTTCTTTGGAAGGAATGATGCCAAAGCTGAAACTCCAGTACTTTGGCCACCTCATGCGAAGGGTTGACTCATTGGAAAAGACTCTGATGCTGGGAGGGATTGGGGGCAGGAGGAGAAGGGGACAACAGAGGACGAGATGGCTGGATGGTATCACGGACTCGATGGACATGAGTCTGAGTGAACTCCGGGAGTTGGTGATGGACAGGGAGGCCTGGCGTGCTGCGATTCATAGGGTCGTAAAGAGTCGGACACGACTGAGCGACTGAACTAAATGCATTAAAAGTGCTTCTTCAGCACTATCACATCAACTTCTAATTAGGGGATAGTTTGCTTGTTTCTTACGTGGTTTAAGAATCAAGCATGCATCTATTTCCACATGCCTTGAATTTCTTTTGAATATGAGGTTCTGGAATTTTCTTTTTTGACTTAAACATTTTTTATTTGGCTGCACAGGGTCTTAGTTTTGGCATGTGAGATCTAGTTCCCTGACCAGGGATCAAACCTGGGCCTCCTGCATTGGAAGCTCAGAGTCTTAGCCACTGGACCACTAGGGAAGTCCCTGAGCTTTTGGAATTCTGATTTGTAGCTTCATTCTTTCTGGTCTACTTCTCCATTTTCTGGTTTTGTCACTTTCCTAAGTCTTATACAGTTACACCCTCTGGGCAACTTTTGTTTACTCCAGACCAGCTGTTCTCAACTCTGGCCAGATATTAGAATCACTTGGGGGTTTAATTCATGTTTGTTGGATTCTAGGTGTATATATATTTAAACATTACTTCAAGTGACTTGTATATAAAGAGAAGTAAGAAAGGGATAGCATTTGTAAGTGGAATCAACTCCTTCCTTTCTCTACCTAGCTAATTTAGCCTTTTCCTCTTTCAGGAATTCTCTGATTGAAAGAGGAGTTTCCACTGCATGGTGGCTGGCTCTCAAGACTTTGATATGACAATGCATTTATCACCCTGGTACTGTGGAATCCACCCTACAGGCTTATAGACACTCTTAGAAGTAACAAGATGAACACGAGATATAGCATGATTTTTTGCTTGTTTTTTATTTTCTCTGTATTACTCATTTATAGTTTTGAAGAAGTAGATGAATTATGTAGGATTTTTAGACTCCTCAGTAAAATAAGAAGGGGAAAGAGAACTCTAGTTTACATAAATTTGTATAGCAAGAAAGTATGCATATTTCAGAATATGTGATATCGTAAATGAAATGTTTTTGAGTCTAGTTCTTTTTCGAATACTTTGGGGTATCCTGGCTCTAAAGACACAAGGTATTTTGCACAGGCTGTGTGTTTAAGCTCACGGGAAGAGAGTCATAAAGCGTACCTTCCATGTCCACCTTCTGTTGGGTATTGAGAAAACTCTTTCCCTTCATCTAAGCACCTGTGTTGAATTTGGTAGCTGTGGTGTTTGGACTGATTCAGCAGTAATTAATCTCCAGGCTAATTAGGAGCTCTGTTGTCATTTTGCTAGATGTAATTAAACTGCATAGCTGGAGAAAGTTGGGGAACTACGGTTTCCAAGAAAACTCTTCCCTGTAACTTGGCAAGCAGCTCAAGAGTGACAACATAATCAGCCAATTAAATATAAGCTGGAAGCCTGATGTCCTTCAGGATGAGTTTACAGGAAGAAGACAAATGTGTGTTCACAAGAGGCACCTGCTGTTTCACTGCTGCCTTTTTGGAAAGTGCTTGGAGTATTCTAGAGGTTTTCCCTCATTAATCCTTTTTATGGCTTTATTAAGCAGGAAGCAGAACAAACATTTCGGTCCCTTTCAAAGAGAAGAGATGGTTAATATCATGAAGATCAACTACTGTTGTCAAGGAGCATAGTGACCATGGGTTAGAAGAAATTTCAATAGTGTATTTCCTTTAAAAATGTGATTATCTGCATAGATTCCTATAGCAATCACCAGATATATGATAATACTCACACAAAGATAAGAACTGGTGAATCAATTCTTTAAGTATTTTGGAGGCCAAGGTTCTATTCTGTTTCTTCATCTAGAGTAAGGAGATACCATATGTCAACTGTGACAAAAATAGGTGTTGCTGAATCACACTGGCTTTGGTCTTGTTTAGAAAGGACCATTTTGAAGGAGATGAGGAAAAAGGTCCATTTGGTCTGTATTTCCATAAAAACCAGCCTTGGTAACCTGTTTGGCAAATAAGCAGTAGGCATCCAAGGCCTGATGTAGGTAGAAAGATGTTGCAATTTTAATAGTTTTAAAATTTTAAATAGGTTTTAATGCTTTACTTGAGCTCTAATCTGACTCTTTGAGCATACACAGAATATACAGTCAAGGAGAAAGCATTTAGAGCATGGGATAGCTACCATCACTGGCTTGTTTCCAAAAGCATGTGTGGGTGTGTATACTGGCCCCACCAGGGACACTCAAGAACTCAGGATCTGGGGAGGTACATCTACTCCTACAGATAGAGTTTTATATTGCTGGATGTTGTTCATAGTTTTATATATGGCAAGGGATTCTCATTTAAAATAGTAAAGAATAAATTTCCATTTGAAAATTTCTCAATACTGCAAACCATATAATTATTAAATAAATAATGATATGGATGATGTGCAGGTAGAGGCACAATTATGAAAGGTGGCTCTTGAATAGCTAAAAGTTGGGAAACAGAGGCTTCTATTTATTTACCATGATTGTCAGGGGGTAGAGATTGACATCCAAGGGGCAGGGAAAAATTTTCAGGATGTTGGAACTATTCTCTATCTTCGCTGTGGTGGTGGTTGCATGACTATATACATTTGTCAAAACTCATAGAACTGTATGCTAGAAAGGGTGCATTTTACTGACTGTAAATTATACCTCAATAAACCTGACTGAAGAACAAATAAATGTTCTTAGTGTTCCATAAGAAGAATTACCAGTAAAACATGAAATAACAGTCAAACCAAAACGAAAGGCCACAAATACCTGCAAATCACTTCTTGAGGGTGGAGAGAGTCAGGCTCAACTTTCAAATTGATTTACCTTGATGGACAGCCTCTTAATCTGTATGTCTGGAGTGGAAATGTCAAGTGTATACTTTTAAACAAACTGTTTTCATTCAATCATTTTGTTTTCATTCATGACTAGATTCATTTCAGCCCTACTGCTCCTCATAGTTTGAAAAACTTATCATGGCAAAGAGTTGTTTCTCTGGTTGGGTATTAGTAAATGCTGTTAATGATTGCCCTGTAGCAGTTTTTCCATATAAAAGGCACTCTAGTTTTGGGACAGTAGGAAATTCCTTAGTGTGGAAATGATGGAGAAATTAGGAACATATAAATCTTTGGAGATAATGTACTCAAAATTACCTCAGAATGGCCAACTTTTTTTCCCCAAACTTTTAAAATAGTGTGACCAGGTACAGAGAGGGCTTGTAGCCCCTCTTACCTTGCATGTCTCCCTGTCTCTGTGCTCATCATGCTGCTGCTAAGTCGCTTCAGTCGTGTCTGACTCTGTGTGACTCCATAGACAGCAGCCCACCAGGCTCCTCTGTCCCTGGGATTCTCCAGGCAAGAATACTGGAGTGGGCTGCCATTTTCTTCTCCAATGCATGCATGCATGCTAAGTTGCTTCAGTCATGTCCTACTCTATGTGACCCCATGGACAGCAGCCCACCAGGCTCCTCTGTCCACAGGATTCTCCAGGCAAGAATACTGGAGCGAGTTGCCATTTCCTTCTCTACCGTGCTCATTATACTGTATGGTAATTTTTGGCTCACCTTGGTGTCTTTAGCTTGTGAGTTCCTTAGGAGCAAGAGACACATTTCATTCATTTTGCATGTTATTTTCTAGCACAGTGTTTATAGGAAATAAAAATCATTTCTGAATGAATAAGTGAAACTTATGGCTTTCTAATTATACTAAATGAATCATTTCTATGTAAAAATGGGCTTTTGCAAAGAGCTGGGCAAGTGGCATGAATCATGAGATGCCAGCATGGACACGTAAGGCCATTGTCTGTGATACTGTACATGTAGCTCTTCTTGGAGGCAGGTGGCTGGACCTGAAGACCTCTTGAAACATTTTCTAGTTCCTGGTTGGATAAAGTAAGAACTGCACAAAGCTTTTAATGCATCAAGTAAGATTTGTTTAAGGTAGTATAACAATGAAAAGTCATTTAAGTCACTGATGCATTTTTAAAGGTTTCTCTACCTTGCAAATGTAATGCATTACCAAAGTTATGTGCATTTTTATAGACACTGTTTTTATAGGACTAATTGATATTCTTTCGAAGCAATGGTTTGTTGCCATTTCAGATCATTCCATGATTCAAATAAGGGATATCTTTTCATTGTGGCTTTTTAGGGGAGTCTTTTAAAGTAATAACATGAAAGTCTGGTAAACATATAGCCTAGCTTTCATAATTGTATCTGTTGTGAATCAAGAACTCATTTAAGATTTCTATTTATTTTTCTTGTTTTGTGGCAATCATAGTTAGCCATGTTCATCTTCTGAAACCTATGACATGTTTTTCATATCATGGAAGGCAGCACTCACTTTAGCAAGCCCTCAGGATTGTTTATTGTTTACAGACTCAATTAATTCTCAAATGGTGCAAAACAGTCAAGATCAGCTCCTTTCTGTTGATTTATTTCTAAAAGGCCTTGCAGGATACTGCCCACCTCTGTAGCTTCATTTCACAATTTATCTAGGCTCTGTTTCCTTTTACACATAGTATTTACCATCATCTCACTTATCCCAGGCTTACTAGTCAATACATCAATTAACAAATATTTGCTGAGTACCTTTGTGGTGGGTGCATGGTGTTTGCCTTGCTCAGGAGACATTTTCCTTTCATATGGTAACTACACTTAGGTTTCCCTTAGGTGCACCTTCCCCTACAGCTCTCAGTCGTGTGCTTTGGATTTTCTAGGAGCTCCGGCAGGAGGCACATGACTCAGATTGGCCAGTCGGTGTATCCCATCCCTCTGGCCCCAGTGGCTTGTATGGTGATGGACATACAACATAAAACAGTCTACTAGGAATGAATTCCATGACTTTTGACTTAAACTATGGGGAAAAGAAGCTCTTTCTCCCAAGATTACTAACCAGGTGCAGTATTTCTGGGGCTATCTTTAATCCCACTATTAGAGGATCTTTGAAGAATGAAGCTAAGATAGAGAAAACCAGAGCCAAGGAGTAGATAAAGAAATTCTTATGTCCTCTTTAAAAAGCCTGATCTACCTGTGTCTGAAGCTGACATCAGGTTACACATATACTTTATACCGAATTTCTGTCCTTACACTCATGAATGCAAAGATCCTGGAAAATACAAATTTATGGTTTGCAAGGGTTTATAATCAGGAAAAATATCAAGTTAGCATTATTCTTCAAAAGTATGCCATTTTTCTGTCTATCCCTGAAATTATCACTTGATGTCAGGATTGTTTGCATATATCCCTTTCTTTAATGATAAATCTTCTATTTGCCTCCTTGCTCTTAATATCTAGCACAGTGCTTGCTTGCACATGGAAAATTGTTCAATAAGCTTTCATTGAGTTTATCTGAAAAGACAACTAACTAATGATACTCAGGGATTTATGGTACGTGCCAGATGAGTAGTTTAGACCACGACATTCTATTGTTTTATGTCAAATGGCATTTTTTTGATCTTCTGGGCCAGGTCTTCATTCTAATGGCTAGCATTAGATGATTTGTGTTTTGTTTTGCTTTATTGAGCAAAGTTATGGCTAGATACTAGACAGAGGAAGCTTTGATGGGATAAAACAAGGGAAACTGAGAGACTAAGACTCCAGAGAATATATGTTTTACGAGGAATATGCTTCCTTGTAAAAATAATATTAAATTATTAAATTAATATTAATTATTAAAATAATATCTTGTTCACTTATCAAATTTACTCTGATAAACCATAAAATCTTAATTTTAATAAGGAAAAGAGAAAGGAAGACTCACTCCCAAGAATCAAGAGTATATGCAATAATAATCATATCTTGATCATAATTATTGTTTTTGACCTTCTGTAGCTCAAATGACTCAACTACTTTTATGTAGTTGCATTGTAGAAACATTTTGTCACTAGTAATTAGAACCAAATGTCCTGACAAGGTCTGATTCTTTCTCTATTCCCAGAACTGTGAATCTTTGTTTTTCCTGGACCAGACTAAAGTGAACATCATTCCTATCTGATCTTTCCCTATCTTCAAAAGTGGGCTTCCACTGGAAACTCCTTTGTTCAAGGTAAGTGAACCAGATATCTGCACTGAATATTTGTTTCTTTTATATTTTAATTGATACAGACATAGATGGTCTTCTTATGAGACTGCATACAAAACAAAGTTCAAAATAGGCATAGATTCACAGCTAAGATTCAGAGAAGCAACTGAAAATACATGACTGATGTTTAAACTCTGTATTTTCATCTTGGGTTATGCCATTCTATAGGCTGTGAAATAGCGATGGTTAAGTTTGATAATTCCTTTCTGTGGTTTTATTAGATAAATAACATCATAGGTTTTTGATAAGAGAGGGATCCCTGAAATCAGACAGACCTAAGTTTGAATCCCAGTACCACCATTTGCCAGAGTTCTTAATTGTAGACAAGTCACTTAACTTTATCTGGCCTGTTTCCTCATCTATTCCTCATGGAGTTGCTAAGTACTTAAGTTGCATAAGTATTCTAATGTTTGTGAGGTCAAAGCACAGTGGTGGTAGTAGTAGTCGTTACACATTAGCTGGAGTAGTAATTACAGTACAGCCTTTCCTTGTATCCTTCCTAGGAAACTTGGTGTAAGGACAATCGCATTTTTCCCCAAGGTTGAATGGGCCTGTAGCTGGCTAGGCACCCTCTCT
The DNA here is from genome assembly GCA_006408675.1 of Madoqua kirkii. Classification (NCBI taxonomy): domain Eukaryota; kingdom Metazoa; phylum Chordata; class Mammalia; order Artiodactyla; family Bovidae; genus Madoqua; species Madoqua kirkii. Next base: position 12,045 of record SJYC01021243.1, on the reverse strand, counting down.
CTTCACATTCCACTTGTGTTCCTTCAGAGAGCATATAGGGTTGAACTGGGTATCCTTCCAGAATGAGGGAAAACAGCTCTTCAGTTCAGGGTACACCTCTAGGAAACACAAGGATGACAAATAATAGAAAAGAACCAGCCCCAAATGTGGCCAAATTGTGTGTATAAACCTAACGTTGATTTTCATGTAGCTGACTCTTTTTTTGTTAAAGGAATTCTAACAAAACTAGTTTTGATCAAAGTAGTTGACCCAATGTCATACAAGAAATATAGATGTTACTGGAAATGAATAGTTTATTGCTAGAAGAATAATGACCACAAGAGGGAGAATTTGGTTTCTTATTTAATCCCAGCTCCTAAAGTTGCACCTGGAATGTAAGAGGTGCTCAATATATAATTATTGAATAAATGAGTGAATTCTGCTTAAAAGAAAACAGAACAGGTGGATTTGGGCTGCACTGTAAGTGTGGTAAATGTGGCCATATAAAGTAAACTAGATAGAAGCAACATGGTTAAGTCAGGAAGCTGAAATTCCTGTTCTCTGAAGAGCTCGAAGAGTTGGTTCAACTCCCATTTCTCCAAGATCACACCAGTTTAACTTTTGAAAAGAGGACAGGCCAGATATATTCTGAGGTTGAAAGTTTCTAGAACTCTCCTGAAAAACTCCATATCTGTGTGAAAGAACTTTCCTCATCTGGGAATTTGGAGAACTTTGCCAGGCAACACAAATATTTATCCTTATACCCCCAATCATACCTTAAGACAGATTTTCTTGCTCCACATCCATTTTTTTCCTGACACTACTTTGTTTCAAGCTGCCTTTTACCTTGTGTGCAGTTGATAATGACCCCAGTGATATTAGTTCATAGGTTTCCTTCACAGAGAGCAGGAAACTTCCTTTTTAATATCTGGGCCATATGTAAATAGCTGAATAACATCGTTGCTTTCTATCTGCAGACAAAAAAGTTTTGCTAAAGTGTTCACAGATAATACTGAATTTTTGTATGTCCCAGATCATCTTCAGGATATTAACGTGAACTGTGGTTTCTTTTAGAAGTAATGTAGCAGGTCAAAGTACTTCTTCCCTTTATGTGAATAATGCTTTATTTATTTAAACTCCTAATGTGAAACAAGAATATTTGTTAAAAGATTTCATGGAAATTTTGGGTAAAAAACAGTGCTCATTTTATAATCAGAAATAAAATGGTACTTATTTTGGGAAAGAATTTTCTTATTACCATGGTGGGCTACTGACACTTTAGGATAAGGTAACTAATATAATATTAGTTAGACTATATTTCTGTTGCCAAAAATCTTTGAAAATGGACAGGTTTCATGCTAAACAGTCTAATGTTTATGAAGCCAAAGTATGACTTTTCTTGTTCAGTTATATACTAGATGTATCAGAAGTAAACCACAGCCTATAAGTCTGCATAATAGCTAGAATACATCACAGCACGGCATAATTAGAGGACAAGTATGAACCAATGAAACCCACAGAGTAGAAAGATACCATTACAGATTTAAAGATCATACATCATCAAAAGTACATTCTGATATTGATGAAACCGAAAGACCTAGCTCACTGAAACCAATTTAATTACATTGTATATGTAAATAAAAGACAGTAGGTCTGGTGAAATTAAGATGACTAACATGGCAAAAGGTTGCGGTGCTCTCTAGTTTGCTTTGAAGGTATAATTTATGAAGATGCTTTAAGGTCATATGTAATACAAATGACAGTTTTTCTAGAGATATATTTGTGCTCTGTAGGATTCATGAGTAATAATGCCTAGAGTGCTCCAACAAAGGTAGTTGCATGAATTAATGGAGCTATCTGGGCATCAGTCCAATAAAAATGTTGGCTGAATGCTTCCTTGTGGGGAAAGGATATTGAGAACAGGATAGCTATAAGCAATTGATGCTGGTTAAATAGAACATCTTCCTTTTTCTTTTCCGCTTCCGCTTGCTTTTGAACTGTCAGCTGTGTGCCTTTGAGAGAGGAAGAAAAAGACTTCAAGGGACAGGTTTACTTTAATGCAAAGAGTCAGTTTTCAAGTAATGTAATCCTTTTTTGATAGACTGATGTTGAGTATGATTATCAAACCCTTGATAATAAAGTCTCTGCATTTAATGCTAATATCTCAGATCTATGGTGTACACTTTCTTTAAGATCAAAGTGCAATGTGTAATTCTTAATTTCTATGCAACTGTATATTTGAATACCTTTATGTTGTGTTGGGAACAATGGGAATAAATGGAGTCAGTTAACTAGGTCTAATAGGAAGAATTCCTTTCTCTCTTGGCTTGGTCTTCCATGGGGACATCAAGAAATAAAAACTGTGGGCCCATAAGAACTCCTGTGTTTCACTTGCCAATCATAAATAGAAGGCAACTGGATGTCTTTAAGTGATTGGTAATGGGCATGGAAGAAAAGACCATGGTATGCAATAGTTGAACCAGGTGGAGTGCCACTTGCTTTTCAGAACTGGTCTGGGGGTCTCTTTCCATTTATAGCCCTGGAATGGATGGAGACCAAATTCAGCATCAGAATGTTTTAAATCCATCCTTATTCTATCACTTTCTATCCATGTTACTCAGAACAGGTGGCCTAACTTCTCTGAGTACCACTTTTTTAATCTAAGTGATTGGAAAAAAAAAAAAAACCTCTCCTTGATGTCTCACAATCCTTTCCCGAGACTCTGATGAAATAATGTATGCAGACGTGTTTTGCTGGTTATGGAAAACTATGCCATAGTGAAGTGTGGGTATTATTTTCCTCACTAATGGAAAGCTCCCTGAGGGTTTATACCTTTCATAAACCTCTTCCAGCTGCCTACTTTATCTCCTGAACACTCCTCCTTTGGCTCTTCCTTCTTTTTGTTCTAATTACATCCAGGAGGAAGCCTCCATTAGGAATTAATGAGCTTTAGTACCTTCATTTGCCATCTGCTCCCTCGTCCCCTTTTAACGAATGAAGGTGTGTCTCAGCTTCAAGACCTTACATTGACTGTAGCCAGGCAGATGGGAGTGATTCAGATGAGAAAGATTCTTTATTCCATGGTATGAAGGTCACATTTGGATTTGCTGCTGCTTTTGAAGCCAGATGGCAACTAGAAGGTGAGAAGAGCCCCTGTTTAGAGCCCTGCTATGGAACACACTGGCCCCACTGGCATTCGTTTACTCAAGCAGACATTTATTCATTCAATTACCATTTACTGTGTATCTGTTATGTGCCAGACACTATGCTAGATGGTGAGGGTACAAAGTTGAATGAGATAGACTCTTTTCCTTGAATTGCTTACAGCGTGCTGGAGGAGATAAATACATGTACTTAGGTAATTATAGTGTAATACTTATGCTTTAATAATGTTGTAGCACTGAGTTTAGGTTTGAATATGGGGAAAATTAGAAGAGTTGAGTTACTCTCACAATTTGGGCTTTTCAGAGAAAGGACTGTTCTCTAGTTCCTTTCATGTCTGTTAGCAAAGGGAACTAGGTTGTAGACCAGTAAATATCTAGTCAATACCCCCAGTTCTACCACGTTTAAAATTTACTCCTACCTATACCATGTTCAGCATGGGAATCATCTAGAATATAACTGCAGTATTGGAAATACTTGCACATGTAGAGAATAAAATCTCCCCATCTCTATTCATCATAACTGTGCCATCTATTGTTTAATGGAGAGTATGGCAATTAGGGTCCTTAAAGAAAACAGATGGCACACAAAACTGTTATGAAGATGTGAGTATAACCCCATACAAAGGATTGTACAGGAATCTGGGGATAGTGGCAGCTGAGCTGAAGCGAATTCTATGTACAGAGGAGAAAAGAGAGGGATCAGTTTTAGGAACCCAGCAGAAAGCAGCCTTGTTTAAGTCAAACTGGTCTTGAGAAGTATGGTAACTTTCAGTGGAAGGTTATAGCCCAAGTGGAGGCTGTCTGATGGGGAGACAGTCAGGGTAACAAATGCTGTGACTTTACCTTCCACCTCCCTCCCATATGTCTCTCGGAAAGTGAAAGTTGCTCAGTCATGTCTGACTCTTTGCGACCCTATGGACTATGCAGTCCATTGAATTCTCCAGGCCAGCATACTGGAGTGGGTAGCCTTTCCCTTTCCAGGGGATCTTTCTAAACCAGGGATTGAACTAGGTCTCCCGCATTGTGGGCAGATTCTTTAGCAACTGCACCATCAGGGAAGCCTTATCTCTCTCTAATGCTCTTCATAGATCAGACCCAGTTAGAGGGTCTGTGATCCTGTAAGCCTCACCCTTGCAGGTCACCAGAGAAGGGTGGAGAGGGGACCTGGAGGGCAAACAGAAGATAACCACCCATTCCTTACCTGTAACATAAAGGTATAAGAATGCAGACTTGCCCACTCCCCAAAGTAATGTTACTTATGTATATATGTATGTGTATATAAAGCATAACTTCTATGCACATATATTTAGGATACCTATATATGCATATTATATATATGCACACATATACATGTGTATTTTCTTAAAATCATAGCATACAAGTTCTATATAGCTTACTTTCTTGAGATACTTTATCAAATACTCTTTCTTTCCTTTAAAAAAAGAGTTATGGAAAAGTTTAAAAATACATGCATAATAAAGCCCTAGATGCCCATTATTTTGCTTCAATACTTAACAATTTATGACCAGTCTTGTTTCATTCATACTCCTATCAAATCTTCATAACCCTACGATTTTGAAATATATCCTATGCTTGGCTTTTGTTAGGCCAAAGGCATGTTAAAACTGTTTTTTAAGAAAACGAATCCCCTTTCTCAATCACAAATTTAGCATGTGGGTTAAGAGCTGAATCATAGGCAGTAATTAATATATTTTTTAAGAGGTCAGTCAGCTCCACTGATTCTTAGATTATTTTAAGATAATAATGAAATGGTTGCAAAATACAGTAAAGTAACATGATTTATATAACTATTTTCTGTGTTATAGTTTAAAAATATTTGCTTGTACCTTTTTTACTTTTCTTTTCATTGTTTTGTAGTTAAATGAAATGGAAGAAAATGGAAGAAATCTTCATTTAGGGATTTAGTCACCCCCACCTCTGTATTGGAAACCTATCATCGAGTGCCATTTACTATGCAGGACATTGTTTTTCTCTGGTTTGTGATGTCCTATCTTCTATATGTCCAATTTCAATACATGCATAGGCCTATATTTTGTTCTGTTGGTTTATTATTTCTTTAAATCATTGTGCAAGTATCACACTTTATAATATACTATAAATTATCACTGTATCTGATATTTAGAATCTTTAAAAGTATCTTCATCTTTCTTGGTCTGCTTTTCTATATAAATAGATTTAGCTTGTCAAGCTTCATGGGGAAAAAGTCCTGTTGGTGTATGGCAGTTATTTCTTTTTTTTTCAGTTTTTAAAGATATTTTATTTTACTTTACAATGCTGTATTGGTTTTGCCATACATCAACATGAATCTGCCACGGGTATACATGAGCTCCCATTCCTGAACCTCCCTCCTCATACCATCTCTCTGGATCATCCCAGTGCACCAGCCCCAAGCATCCTATATCCTGTATTGAACCTAGTGGGATGATTTTGGAGAATGGCATTGAAACATGTATAATATCATATAAGAAATGAATCACCAGTCTAGGTAGCTGATTTCTAAAATGATCTGAACTACAAAACTTATTTTTTGAGAACTTTGAATTGAAAGTTGTCCAGAAGCTTATGAACCAAAGACTTAGTGAGGCTTAAGACAAACAGGGATAAAATATGATTTTCTTATTATTTGTACAAGTGAAAGCTTGAAAGAAAAATAATATATCTTTGTAATATATGTGTGTCAAGCATAGGATCCTTATCTTTTTGTTTAATGTAGTTTTTCACTTGCTTTAAAGTCTTTCTTTACAACATGGGCTGTCTCAGGGACTAAAAAGGCAAGGTTGAAAAGAAATGAGAAATGACTGATAGAATATCTCACACAGTGTCTCAAAATATGCACCATGCCCCCAAGTGGCATTGCATAGAAGGGACATATTAATTGCCTGGTGATTTGAAGATATTAATGATGAAGAACCATGACTGTAATATAGCTGAATCAGTAGTCATCTAAAAATGTTGGATCTGAATGTATCCAACTTATATTAGTTATCTATTTTCTGGGTAACAAAGTAGTGGCTTAAAACTACACATTTTATGGGTCAGGAGTCCAGGTACTGCGTCCTCTGCTTGGGGTCTCACCAGGTTCTGATAAACCTGTTGGGAGGACCAGGTTGTCTTGTGGACAGGGGCCTGGGGAGTAATGCGCTTTCACGTTCATTCACGTGGCTGGCAGAATTCATTTCTTGGTTGCTCTCAGACTGGGGTCCCCAGCTTTTTGCTGATTGTTGTTGGAGGCCCCCCAGGTCCTGGAGGCCCTGAAATTCCTCCGAATAGGCTTCTTCAGTGTGGCTGCTTACTTCAGGCAGCCAGCAAGGAGGGTCTCTGGCTTGTGGAAGGCCTGGTTCCTCTCTGATGAGCTCTCACATGACAAGGCCCCACAGGATAATCTCCTTTGTTGATATACCTTTTTGACCTGAGACCTTAGTAACATCTGCCAAACTCCTTCACCTTCGCCATACTCAATTGTTTAGAAAAATGTCACAGATTCTGTCTATGCTGAGAGGGAGGTGGTGACCATACAGGGTGTCAACACCAGGGGAACAGAGTCTTAGGGCCGCCCTGGAGGCTTTTTGCATAGGGCTAAAGTAAAATGACAAAAAAATTGTTTTCTGTGCTCACAGCTCTGGTTCTTTAAAAGTCAAGGGCATTTCTGGGATGAGACCTGCAGAGGCAGAGGTGTTAGGGGGATGTAGGTCCAGTCCATTTTGCCTTGTATTTGTGGGAGAGAGAAGGAACACACACTGACCTCCTGAGCTTTCTAGGTGGCTGTGCTGGGAGGCTCTGGGAGCTTGCTGTGTGCTGTCTCCCCTTGAGAGGATAGATGTGGGAACGCAGGGACAGAGCTCTGACAGGCAGGCAACAAGGATATCCTTGCAGTCAGAAGCCCAGGAAAGAGTTAAGCCTTGACTTTTGTTCCTGAGCCAGGAGTTTTTGATTAGATGCTTAATTGCTGTTGGAAGCTTTAAGTGTAGGGTACACGCTTAGTGACCTGAAACATTCAGAGACTGGATTTCGTACCTACTCTTAAGCCTGCTCCCAAGGACAAGAAGAAAAGAAGTTTGGGGGCACGTTGTTGGCACAAACGCTGGGCGAACAATCACCTTCCTGGCCGAGCAGCAATTTCCCAGGGCAGGTGATTCTCTGTGTGGTATTTGTGCTGTACATCTCCCTCCACCTTTCTGGCCCCAGCCTGCAAAAAATTTCTGGCGCAGCGGGGGATTAGTGCCTAATGGCAAGAGAAAAGGCAATTAGCATTTCCTACCAGCTAACCAAACACAAAAGCTGTCCCCCAGCCTTGCATGGAACACCTCTTGACCATCCGTCCCTCCGTCCCTCCGCAATGGCAAAGCCCCGCACCTTACAATTTGTGCTTAATTATACAGGAAAAGAGAAATCTGTTTCTCCAGGAGAGCCTCTGAGAACCTGTTGGGGAAAGCTTTCAATTTTAATTACAGAAGAAATCCTGGCTGAGGCAACGTTGAAAGGGAATTACCTTTCCTTTTCTTCTGATTTTGCAAAACAGCTGGCCAAATAGAAACCGGAGGCTCTGTTTAGGCAACCGGTGCAGGGTGGCTGCGGGCCGTGCTGGGGTTCATTTTGCAAATCAGCTGGAAAGATTTCTTTGGGGCTTAAGGAAGCTAATTTAAACATTGCCTGTGTACAGAAACTTTAATCCCTCTTAATATGTCAGCTGTGCGTCAGAAAAGCAGACCTCCTGTGCCAGCGAGCTCAGGAAGAAAACCAATACCATCTTCATTATTCAAACCATCAGCCCATAGACAAAGGGGAGAAACAAGAAACAAATCATGCCAGTGACACCCAGATCTTTCCTATTTCATTTTGACAGGATTTGTTTCCATGGGGCGCTGGCTCCCCCCACCCCATCCTGCAGCCATCACTGCCTGTTACTCTTTATGGTAATTAAAGCTGGGCCCCAAAGCCCTCAGAGGCTTGTATTTTCTTCTCACATGAGTGACGCTTCAGTGATAAACTTGAACTTAAAGTTATTGAGGCGGAACTGAGGGTTCATTTGATAGCTAGTGGTTTTCAGCAACTCTGAGGGGCTCCGGGACCCAGCGTGAGGTAGATTGTTAATGTCCTGTGAGGAAAACAATAACACATTTCATTAATGCGTTCATGTGTGAAGCATCCATTAGTGCACTGGAGGTATTAATGACGTTATGCTTCAAACTGACATGTGGGGCATGACAGGAATTGCAAGGTCGGATGGGAATAGATGACATGATGAGCAAATATTTGAATGGCTTCATTTGCCTGCAGGTCAAATGGTGGATGTGAGGAGTGGAGGGGTAGGGGCTGGAAAGGAAGCTTTTTGTTTTAACATAGACCAGTGGCAGCAGAACCAAGAAGAAGAAACACACACATGTGTGCACAGCATGTGCCCTCCCTCCCAAAGAAAACCAGAGTCTGACTGTAGTTAAAGCACAAAACAGATTTTACTCAGGAATTATTGCAATCAGGGAAAAGAGACCTCAGTTTAGAGCTAGGCTCAATTCCAAGTACAGCACGGACAAGTGGGGATTTATAGCTGAGGAGCAGTGTTGGGGGGGTGATGGATGGAAAATTGCTAAAAGGAAACAGGAGTATGGGGGCATTGCGACTAAATGGACTGGACAGGATGCTTGTTGAAGGCTGGCCAGGGTGGTCAGGTACCAAGAGTGGTGGATGAGGAATTTGATCAGACTCTGAGAGTTGTTAGGTATTGAAGGTGGGTGTTCTTTTTAGATTGACTTAATAAAGATTCTTGCTAAAACTGGGCAGTGTGGGTCCTACAAAGATGGACACTGCAGGGTGAGGCCTGGAGGGCTGAGAGGAGCCTGACAATCAAGGAGAGGGTCCTTTTCTCCCCTCTCTCCCGCCTCCTCCTTCCCCTGCCAGACACACATACAGGCGGGAGGGTGGGGAGGGTATGCACAAAAAGTGGGCAGGCTGAGAGCACAGGCCATGCGATGGCTTGATTGTAGGAAGGGGCCAGGCAGACTCTTGGCTGACAGGAAACTTTCCTCAGGCAAAATCTGCCTCCAGAAGACCCCATCATTAGGCCAGGATGGAGATAAAATGGTGTATTCTCTGCCCAACCTCCTAATGAGGGATACGAATTTGGAAACCCAAGTGCTGTTGGATACTTCATCAGGTGGCATGAGACAGTCACTGAATGATACTGGGAGAAAAAAAAGAGAAGACTCAGACTTGACCTTGACCTCCAGAAGCAGGGAGTTTGTTGCAAAACTTGGCAACTGTGCAGAATGTGACATGTGTTAGAACAGGGGTCAGTGTAAAGTGCCTTGGGAAACAGACCAGATGTGACTGATGTTTATACGACATAATCTGGGTTGGCCACAGAGAGCCTGGTTTATGCCGTTGTCCCTGCATGATTCAGTTCAGTTCAATTGCTCAGTCGTGTCTGACTCTTTGTGACCCCATGGACTGCAGCATACCAGCAGTCTCCATCACCAACTCCTGGAGCTTGCTCAGACTCATATCCATTAAGTCAGTGATGCCATCCAACCATTTCATCCTCTGTCATCCCCTTCTTTCTTCTCCTGGCTTCCATCTTTCCCAACATCAGGGTCTTTTCTAATGAGTCAGTTCTTCACATCCGGTGGCCAAAGTATCAGAGCTTCAGCATGGGTCTCTTATAAGTATCTTAATTTGAGGTCAAATAAATTAATGGTGTTAGCAGTCAATAGAGTGGTTACCCTGGCTACGGGGAGAAGCAAGGTGGGATCCCAGGAAGGGGCTTCTGGCAGAATGTTCTGATTTTAATCTGGGTGCAGATTCCACAAGGGTAGTCACTGAGCACATATGATTTGTGCCCTTCTTTGTATGTGTGTTATGCCCCAGTCAGAAGATTTTTTTGTAACTGTCCCAGTTGGGGAATGACATAACACTCTGCCCATTATTCCCTCAACTTCCACACTCCTCATCCAAAGGAGATCTTTAGCTTAGAAGGAGGAGTGCATGTACATCTTAGCTTGTAGTATTTTAGCTCAGCTTAACTCCCTGGTGGCTCAGAGGTTAAAGCCTCTGCCTGGAATGAGGGAGACCTGGGTTCGATCCCTGGGTCAGGAAGATCCCCTGGAGAAGGAAATGGCAACCCACTCCAGTACTCTTGTCTGGAGAATCCCATGGAGGGAGGAGCCTGGTAGCCTGCAGTCCATGGGGTCACAAAGAGTCAGACACGACTGAGTGACTTCACTTTCACTTAGCTGACAACATAGAGCTGCCTGCTCCTTGATCAAGGTCCCAAAGGCTGAAAAAGTTGCAAAAGGAACCCTGGGAGAAAAAAAGGAGGGGCAGATAAGATCCTTGCCAGGATCACTCAGATGCCAGGCTGGGCTCCATGTGCAGAGGTTTATGATTCTGCCCAAGGTATCTTTCTTGTTGCTGTCTCAGTCCCAGAGATGCTAGCATTTGGATCTATTTTTTTAGTTCATGGCAATGTAATTCACTGAGTTTCTTACATAAGCTGAATTAGGCAGCCACTGTTCCATTTTTGCTTTAATAATGAGATGTAGAAAAAGTATTGGATTTTCTCCCTGGGTTGAAGCAGTTGAATGCTCACTGTGGATTCTGAATGGGGAGGGTTTGACGACTGCAAATGGGAGGGGGAAGAGGCCAGCAACACAGATCCCAGGGTGACAAGTGTAATTCAACATGAAAGGTCTGAGCTTTTGGCAGCTTCTCTGAGGAGGGCGCCCTTTGTTTTTCCTTCTCTGGATTCCAGCAGTCTTTCCCAGCCAGAGAAGACAATTCCCTTAATGCAGTTCTAAAGCAGAGCAAGGTCTGACCTGCAGCTAAATTAGCAAGAGAGAGGACTCCACACACTGCAGGAATCAAATGCCAGCCGGGCAATCTCAAATGGCAATCCTGTAATGAGAAGGTTATTGCAGAGGTGGACCTCGCTCCTTGCACATTTTTCCCCCCTGGAAATGAATATTAGATCTGTTTTATGTTATTTGTAGTCATCAGATATTAGGCACAATTTTAATGGGACTGGGAGGGATTAAAATGTTAGTAGCAAGATTGAGTACCCCAGGTATTTATCTAGTTAGTTAATATGACATGGGTCCCCAGATTAAACAGAAACACCTATGAAGCTTTAAGACATTTCTCTCCCCAGTCAGAAGCTGAGAATGATGAATCCTTCCTGGTGGTATTTTAATGTTGCTCTTTAGTCATTGCAACCACTGGCCTGAGTTAATGCTGGAAAAGACAGTTATAATGAATCAGAATAGCAGGAACAAGCCAGAGATGCTGTGAATGGAAACATTCTTTGCCAAACTTTTTTGGAAGTGGGACTGCCTAGAAGTTGATTCTGTCCTCACCACCCCCTTCTCTCAGTCCACCGACTCTTGGATTTCAGTTTGGCTCTCCTGACACATCCTTGAAAACCCAGCCAAGATGCTATCTCCTCCAAGAGTCTGCCTGGACCCCTCCAGAGGAGTCTGGGTGGATCTGTGATGTATTCCCTATGAACCCTGGCTTCCCTCTCACAGATCGTTCCTCATATATCTGTCTCTTTCACTAGCACAGGGGTATCACCGGATACCCACTGCAGAGCCTGACAAAGGTGTTTAGTTCATAGAAGCATATTTCCTTTCATTAGGTAATTGTAACAGCCTGAAAAGCTTCTGAAATAAGATATTTGGTTATAATGTTACATGTCTCGGGTAACAAACTCAGTTCAGGTCCTAGTTAAGTGTGTGCCAAACTGGTGCAGACAGTCCTCTGTACTCTGTTAGCCTGAACCATCTAGAATTGCTAGTAATTGACTGTTACTGGCTTAGAAAAATGGCAGTTCCATGTGGCTCAGTCTATGACTGTACTCTGCATTAACAGATAGCGCTCTAATTGGAAAACA